>SZWC01004886.1:0-18646 GCA_023375785.1 Penium margaritaceum | reverse complement strand
TTCGCTGCCTTGGATCACGTTCTGCTGCGTCATCATGCATTGCATTGCCTTGCGTTGGGACATTGTCGTGTTGTGTTCTATTGTGCTGTGTCATGTTGCGTCGTGGCTTGGCATGGAATGGCATGGCATGGCATGGCATGGCATAACATCGCATTGCATCACATCGCAATGCAACACAAACCAATGTGGCCATGGGAATGGCCTAGAAGTTTCACAGCATCCTGTTTCAACATGGTATGCCCTCACATGCTTCTCCTGCCTGACACCATCCCTTCTATTCATTCCCCCTCCCCAACCAGCCCCCGCTTTCTGCACGCATGTGCCAACCAACGTGACAGTGGCATCTGCAAAAGCGACGCTGAACGCAACTGGCACAATGGGTTTTATTTTTTCTAAAACGCTTTGCAAAGCGTTTAGAAAAAATAAAACCCACGGTGAACGCAACTGGCACAGTTAAACGCAGTGTCTTCGCTGCTGCCTACAGCACTGCCACACAACACTGCCGCAAATGTGGCAGCGCTGAAACTGCTGATCACAAGTGCACACCTACTGCACCCAGCAGCACTGCCTAGAGAGCAGTGTTCAGTCATGCTGTGTGTACGGTGCTGTCCATTAGTGCTTCTGCTCAGTGATGATGATGGGCCACACCTACTCACACCTCATCCCCATCCTCCTGTGGTGTGTCTGCGCTCCGCAGCTGCCGTCCAATGTGACAGTGGTTAACGCAACGGTGCCGACTGGAGTGCAGACGTCGTTTGCCTTCCACTTCACGCCCGACAAGATGTTCCAGGTGTGTGCTTCACTCCAGTGATTGACTCACATGCATCTGGTAATGTACAAATCCACTTCACGCCCGACAAGATGTTCCAGGTGTGTGCTTCACTCCAGTGATTGACTCACATGCATCTGGTAATGTACAATTCCACTTCACGCCCGACAAGATGTTCCAGGTGTGTGCTTCACTCCAGTGATTGACTCACATGCATCTGGTAATGTACAATTCCACTTCACGCCCGACAAGATGTTCCAGGTGTGTGCCTTGGTCTAGTGATTGACTCACGACGAACCTCATAATATGCATGTTCACTTCACCCGCGACAAGATGCTTCAGATGTGTTCTTTACCTCAGTGACTGATGCATGCACAAGACAAAATTCATGTTAATTCACTGCACTTTTAGATGCTCTGGAGGGGAAAAACATTACACCTCCCTCCCTCCCCTCCCTTCCTCCTCCCTTTGTCCCTCCCCTCCACCCTCCTATCCCTCCAGCCTCCCTCCCTTCCCCACTTCTTCCTTCTCCCTCACCCTCCATCTCTCTGCCCACACTCTTTGCCTCCCCATCCCCCTCTCATCTTCAACTCTTCCTTTCCGCCCCTCCACCCTCGTCCTTCCGCTGCCCCCCGCAGCCACGCGAGTTTGGCCTCGCAGCGTCAGTCATCTACGAGGTTCTCGGGGGCGGCGACGGCGGCGCGCCCGCGCTGCACGCGTCCACGCTGTTCAACGCGACGATCGAGATCATCGAGCCCGCCGGCGTGATCAGCGGCGAGAGCGTGTTCCTCGGCATGCTCGGCGTCGGCCTCCTCGTCCTCTTCGGCATGTGGGCCTCGTCGCAGCTCGAGGCCCTCTCCAAGGTACGCTGCTCTTTCTCCTAAAAAAAAAGGATTCTGACGTTTCAAGGTTTAACCCTCGGACGTTTCATGTAATCTTGTCTTCCTCTATGTCTAAGAACTCTCCAACATGCCTAAACCCTAAACCCCACAAGCATAATCAGGTGCAAAAGCTGTTTCCTCGGCATGCTCGGGGTCGGCCTCCTTGTCCTCTTCGGCATGCGGGCATTATCGCAGCTTGAGAATTTCTGGTGTTGTCACTCAGACGTTTCAAGGTCATCTTATCTTCCTCTTCGTCAAAGAATTTTCCATGCTGTCCCTCTCGCATGTACATCTGACGTAGTATGCTCGACGGCAAGGGCTTGCCCCTTGGTGTACCGGGTGTCGGCACTGGCCCCTTCATCCCCGGAAAATGAGAGGGGGCCAACACCCTTGGGTTTGTCGTTTTGGTTCTGACCGCACAAAAAATTCCAAAAACAGACCAAACATGGGTCAGGCACCGGACGGCATTTTGAGCACGGGGTGGTGTGGAAAGTGGACAGGAGTCCAAACTTTCTGTGTCGGTTTTGCACTAGCGATCGTGATGGAGTCCAGCAAGCTTGGGGTATGAGGACGGCTGACAAGTCTGGCGCTAAAACGGAGACGTCCTTTTTTCCCTGCCGCACACGTGTGCACAGCAGGGGCCAGTGTTGGACCGTGCCTCCTCAATTGAGGTGGCTGTCCATGCTGCCTTCTTTCTGTTGTCCGTCCACTCTCTTTTGTAAATGTCACCATCCTGGGCTCGTGCGCCTCCTCTGGTTCTTGCCGGCTCCGCCGCCCCTGCCCCTTCTGCGTATCGCACTGTTGCTGCATCCAGCATTCCATGCGCCGAAACAAAGCAGCGAATGCGAAGGAGGTGTTAACCCGGCTGTCGGGCGAGGCTGTACTGATGCTGAAGAATGGTTCTACAGATCTAACCACTTTCCTTCTTCTCGTCTACTTCCGACGTTTTTTTTTCTGCAGAAAGCAAAGCGTGCAAAGAAGGTGGAGACGGGCACGCAGTCGTCGGACGAGGCGGAGGTCGCCACCAATGAGTGGTTGCAGGTGCGTTGGAGAAAAGAGAGGGCAGTTGAATCCTAGTCGTTTTGCAATGCGTGTGAGTTTTCATTTCGCCGCCAACGAGTGGGTTGCAGGTGCATTTGAGAGAGGAGGGGTTTCGTTTGAAAGGGATGAAGAGAATGGGGCTTGTGGCGTATAACAGCCTAGCTCCATGTCTTGGACTCGCGTCTGTGTTTGGCATTTTGAGAGGTGTGAATGCTGTTTTCCGCCAGCTTCTCTGTGGGCAATGCAGAGCCGCCCAAAAAGATCGACTATGTCTGAACTGGAAGGCATGCAGCGGCAGCAGGAGTAGAAACTGAGAAGTGAGAGTGAGGGTGTCACAGGGGAGCCACTTCATGTGGAGACAAGTAACATCCAAGCTGAGGTGTTGGATGCCCCTTCCGGCAGCTGCTCTGCGAACAATGCAGAGCTGCCTTCCAGCTTTTCACAGTGACGTTGGCAGCCGCGGTTGACCCCACAATGAAGCTGTGGGAGAATCTCTTGCCACGGCCATGGCTGACCACTGTGATGTTGGCACCTGCCGGTTCACCCTTCATCTTCTGCTTGTCTGTGCATTCTGAACTCTTTGTTCTTCTGCTGGTCTGTCATGTGCAAAAAAAAATTGGTGGGATTCTTGATGTTCCACTCCTGCAGGGCACCTTCTTCTACCAGAAGCCGTCCAAGGGCCAGGCAGGCAAGACCAGGAAGAGACGCTAGGCGCCGGACAAGGTGGGGCGAGATTTTTGAGAGTTGCAAACTGGTGTGCCAGTGCAGATGCCTCTCGCACGATTCTTCCCAAGGCAAGAGTAACAGTGCGAACTGAAGAACATTGGGTTGGAAATGCATGAACGGTGCGAAGCACTTGGGCAGAGGTAAATGCAGGGTTTCGTTTCTCTGTGTTGCTTTCAAGCCTCCACCAGAAAAATCATGGCGGCATTTTTGCGCACATGGGACTACATCAGAGGAGCACTCATGTTTGAAGTCAAGTGTTCCAACTGTGATGCTTCCAGCGCAACGAGGAAGAGTTGAAAGCACAAGAGGGGGCACTATCTCAACAATCTGTTTTTAGACGCAAACGATTCTGATGGAAGGGCAGGAGCGCACTGAGCAAGCAATTTCAACTCATTTCGACCATTCTGAGACCATGAATGAGTGGCCATATGTTGAAATGGCCAGGACATGATTCTTCCCTTAATCTTACAACCATGACTTGAATTTTTTCCTGACCCTGGAAATATCTCTTATCATGTTGCCAGAGATTGTTCCTACACAGGTGAATTAAATTCCAACTGTTGGGTAACATATGTCATTTGATGCTGGCTGGCTTGAGGCCCATAATGGAAGGACATCGGCCGGTATCATCTTTCCATGTGGGATTCCCGCGGAACTGAATGCGATGATCTTGCTGATGTGGAAGCTGAGGTAGGTCACCATGTAGAAAAGGCGAGATATATCCAACTATCTTGCCCTCCCTATCTAGCATCGTCAGTGCTTCTCGATGGCAGGATACTCTGCCATGTAGCGGAGTGTCTCGTTCGCAGAGTATCCATATGCAGAATTGTGCTCTTGCATGAGTTCAAACCCAAAAAAGAGTAGATTGATCAGATTTCGAAATTCGCAGGTTGGCCCCAATCTCAAGTCTTTCACAATTTTATTTTCAAAGCACTGATAGACAAACACTGTCTCCGAGTGCTTCAAGAAAGAAATTGATCTTTACTTCAAGTCTGCAGTCGATGTGAGATCTCAGGGGTTCCTATATTGGGACATCCGTCAAACCCCATGAGTCATGCCCCAACTGGTGCTCTCAACCACTCCTTGCTCTCAGGATGACGACGTCACCAATTTTCAGCTGGCTCCCTCTGGCAACAACACCCAGGAGTAGCCTGATGCCCCTGCAAGGATCATCTTGCAAACATACAGTTTCAAGTCCGATGGATCACATCATAAAGAGAAGTTTGTGGTGCGCTATGTTAGTGCACCACGAACCTAGGCCAGGTTGTGAAGCGGCTGCTCCGAACCCCTTTCGTTGACGA
This sequence comes from Penium margaritaceum, assembly GCA_023375785.1. Taxonomy (NCBI): domain Eukaryota; kingdom Viridiplantae; phylum Streptophyta; class Zygnematophyceae; order Desmidiales; family Peniaceae; genus Penium; species Penium margaritaceum. The sequence goes on along the minus strand of SZWC01004886.1, from coordinate 13,928 downwards.
GCTCAAAGGGTTACCACCACTGGCACACAGCAGGAACTCCAATCTTTCACCGTTGCTACATTCCAATGCACAGACTTCGACAGGTGTCAACCAAGAACCACATGGCCAATTTTCAGGCGCCCTCAGAGAGGTTGTTCAAAGAATACACCAAAGCGAACACATCCCAAGCATGACGCCGGTGTCCGAGTTGCTTGGGAGGTGGAAAGCTCGTGGCGTTCATTGCACTCGGCCCCAACCAAAAACTGCACATGTGACTCGGCAAAGCTGTCGAGAACCAACCGCGTGGGAAAAACCAGACAGGCGTCCCCATTGTTGGTTTTTTGCGCATCTCTCATTGTGCTCTGTCGTGTCCTCCCGGCTTGTGTAAATCGGCGTGCAGATGACTGACGGCGAGACTCGACGCTGATGGAGTGTTATCCGGTGGAGCCGACGCACGCTGAGGTCTACTCGCAGTTCGCTGGAGCCTCCTCTCTCCGGCGATGTGCTCAGCTCCATCGGCAGGCCTCCTCGGCGGTCGTGCTGCCGGCGGTCACTGCCACCGCAGTCGCTGTCTGCATGCGACATGGAAAGTCTATGCAGCAGGTTGGGGCAGCAGCGTTGTTGATGCAGCGTGCGGGCTTCCACGCTCGTTGCTTAAGTCAGCTGCCCCCTCAGTCTGCTGCTCTAGAGTCTAAGTCTGGAAGCTCTGGGTTTGTTATTGAGAAGCGCGCGCGCCAGAGTTGGCGCCAGAAAGCAGCTGAAAACTAATAGTAACTGATTAGGAATAAAGAATGAACAACAATGGGAGACCCCTCCAAGTTCTAGGCCCCCCCCACTAGTGTAGAAGTTGTTACTCAACTACCAGCCAATCACAAAATAGCTGTGGACCTATTTTATGGCAGGCAGGGTTTTCTCAGTGAGCACTGCCAGACGCCCGACAGCCCAAAACCCGGGCCTCGTCCGTTTTGCCTGAAAACTGGACCATACCATAATACCATGGACATGTTCGCAGCGTCGGTATTATGGTATGGTTCAGTTTTCAGGCAAAACGGACGACGCCCGGGTTTTGGGCTGTCGGGCGTCTGGCACGGCTCACCGAAAAAACCCTGCCTGCCAGAAAATAGGCCCACAGCTATTTTCTGATTGGCTGGTTAGTTGAGTAACAACTTCTACACTAGTGGGGGGGGGGCCTAGAACTTGGAGGGGTCTCTCATTGTTGTTCATTCTTTATTCCTAATCAGTTATTCAACTGCTTTCTGGCGCTAACCCTGGCGCGCACGTTTCTGAGTAACAAACCCAGAGCTTCCAGACTTGGACTCTAGAGCAGCAGACTGAGGGGACAGCTGACTTAAGCAACAAGCGTGGAAGCCCGCACGCTGCATCAACAACGTTGCTGCCCCAACATGCTGCATAGACTTTTCATTTTGGTATCAGAGCCAGAGCGTAGCAGCGGCAGTAGAAGACTGGCGAACAGGTGCCAGACAACGCCGGCGGACCCCCATATGCGCCAACGCAGGGGAAATACTGTCGGATTTTTTCCAGCAGCATTGACCCGCCTGGTGGCGGCGTCAGATTTTTTCCCACGGCCACTGGGCCAGGGGAAATGCTGCCAAAATTTTTCGGCAGCACTGACCCCCACTCGTGACGCGAGGAGGTGAGCGGCAGGTGGCGTCTGACATCTGCGGGCGACGACGCAAGCTGCAACGTCACCCAGGTGCAGTGACTGGCACCAGCGTCAGGTGCAGGTAACGGCAGCGAGCAGCCGCAACAGCAGCCAGCAGCAGCTGTGTGCAGTAGCAGCAGCAGCAGGCAAAAGCAGCGGCTCGCAGCAGCCCGCAGCAGTAGCAGCTCGCAGCAGCAGCACCAGCAGCAGCGCGTAGCAGCAGCCCGCAGCAGCAGCCCGGAGCGGCAGCAAGCAGCAGCCGCATCACGCAAGAGCTGCAGCAGCGTGCAGCAGCAGCAACGAGCTGCAGCAGCTACTGCAACCAGCTGCAGTAGCAGCCAGCTGCAGCAACGGCTGGCAGTTGCCAGCCGCGACTGCTGCAGCTCGCTGCTCGCAGCGGGCGAGCAGCGAGCAGCAGCCCACTGCTGCCAGCGAGCAGCACCTGGCTGCTGCCAAGCGAGCAGTAGCCCACTGCTCGCAGCAGATAGCGAGCTGCTGCCCACTGTGACAGGAAAAAAAACAAAAAAAGGGAAACAAAAAAAATCCCCCACCCCCGCAACTCGCTACAGCAGCCCACAGCAGCAGCGAGCAGCAGCTGCAGCGAGCTGCAGCAGCCACAGCAGCCGCAGCAACAGCAGCTGCAGCTGCAACTGCAGCAGGAAGAGCAGCAGTAGCAGCAGTTGCAGCAGTAGCAGCAGTAGCAGCAGCAGCGGCAGCAGCAGCAACAGTAGCAGCAGCTGCGGCCGCAGCAGCATCAGCAGCAGCAGCAGCGGCGGCCCCAACATCCGCCGCTGCTGATATCAGCACCCCTCTGCTGACGTCACTACTGACGTCATCAACAAAAAAAGGGGGGGAAGAAAGGAAAGGGGGGAGACCAAAGGGATGGGTAGAATCCCCACCGCCCCAAGCCACTACTGACATCAACAACACAAAGACAACAAAAAAAAACACAAGGGACACTAAATCATGGCTGGTAGTCCCGGTGAGGAGGGGTCCTACCCCTCCTTTCTTGCAGTGACTGCAGTAGCAGCAACACCCGCCGCCGCCGTAGCAGCAGCAGCCGCCGCCGTTGCAACAGCAACAGCTGCCGCCGCCGCAACAGCAGGAGTAGCCGCCGCCGCAGCAGCAGTTGCAGCCGCCGCCGCCGTAGTAGCAGCAGCCGAAGCAGCAGCAGCAGCAGGAGCAGCCGCTGCCATCGCAACAGCAGGAGCCGCCGCCGTTGTTGCAGCAGTAGCCGCCGCCGCCGCTGCAGCAGTAGTAGCCGAAGCAGCAGCAGAAGCAGCAACAGCCCACTGGTGGTGTTGGCGGCAACCCTGACCCCTTCGTTGCTCTTCAGCAACAGCTCGCCGCCTTGATGCAACAGCTTGCAGCACTACAGCCAGCCGCCTCCTTGACCGCCACAAGTGTGCTGCCGTCGTTCATCCCTCCAGGGCATGCCAGCCCCGCTATGTGCGCTCCACGTACTACCTGGCACAACAGCAGACTCAGCGCCAGCGGCAGACAGTGACCTCTGTTCTTGGCCCCACTCTGGGTGCCGGCCGCAGGCAGAAGGACTTTGAGACGCCGCCACCGCCGCTTCAGGCTAGCGAGCAGTTTCGGAGCTGGGAGCTCAGCTTCCGGATCTGGGCACAGGGTGAGGATCTTTGGGCCTACTACACGCTCCCTTACGACTCCACCCAGGCCGATCAGTTGTATGACACTGGTCGCGCCGTCCGTGCCCTTGTCCCAGTCGCCCCTCCAGCTTCCCGCCTTGCCTTGGAGCCCTTCCTCGGCGACTTCACCGCTGGCGACATCCCAGACCCTGCAGCCGCATGGCACGTCCTCACCAGGCCCCATCGCCTGTCCAGCAACGCTGAGATCAGCCGTCTGCTCCGGGAGTTCAACTCCCTACACATGGGGGAGACCAAGACGGTCACTGCCTACTGGCAGCGGGCGGAGGACATCCTCCGTCGACTCGGCAAATCTGCTCCGCCCCCTCTGTCCGCGCTCCTCACCATCAAGTGTGGCGCCACCAGCACGTACGCAGACGTCTTCGTCCACTACCCCCTGGACGTCCTCTCCACCATGGAAGCCCAGGGCACCCTCATGCCCTGGGCATATGAGCTCTTCCTCCGCATTGAGGAAGCTCTCCAAGAGTCCCACCTACATCGCACGGAGGCCCTTGCATCCCCTGCCGTCGCCTCCCCTGCCGTTGCCTCCGTGGCCGTCGCCTCCCCCACTGCAGCTACCTCATCGTCTTCGAGGAAGAAGAAGAAAAGCCGGAACAAGAAAGGCAAGGGTCCACCGCAACAGTATTAGCAGCAGTCATCGACCGGGTCCAGCGGTGGTGGCTCGGTCTGCCACAACTGTGGCGAGCCTGGGCACGGGTGGTACACGTGCGCTCTCTGGACGGACGAGGCGCGCGTCATCGCCACCATGCGTCGCTAGCGGGAGCGCCATCTCGCCTCTGCCGCCGTCGCTACTGCTGGCCCTGACACTCCGACCTCGTCCAGCAGCTCTGCCACACCGACAGCTCCGCTTGTCCCGCAGACACCCGCGCCGTAGTACTACTACCCGCAGCAGTACTACCCACAGCCGTCGGCACCTCTGCTTCCTTCGCCGGCTCAGTCCTCCCACTACCCGGGCTTTGGCACGGTCACTCCGCACTCCGTCTACACTCCTGGGCCGTCCTCCCGTGAGCGTCAGCTGGAGCAGTTCATCGCGCTCCAGCTTGGCCTGCCTCGCCCTCCACCCCAAGGAAGTGCGAGTTGAGTCACCTCCTGCCCTCCGGCCCAGCCCTGTATGACTGAGAGTGAGCTGAGGTCGTGTCCCGTTTCCTTGTCTGTCTCGTCGTCTCCCGTGGTCTCCTCTACCCCACTCCTTGACGACATTGCGTGGCTTGACGATTGGCAGTCTCGTTTCGCGCCTCCTTCCACCGCGTCCGCGTCCCTTGCTTGCTGCCATGTGACCGTGAGCGATCTGGCGACCCCTGTCTAGGACCCTGCTGAGACCTGGATCATCGACTCCGGGGCCACGCATCACATGACAGCCTCTTGTGAGGCCTTCAGTATGCTCGGTCCTGTCGGTGATGTCTGCGGTGTCCGGACGGGTTCCGGACAAGTGTTGCCTGTCGGTGGTGTTGGCGTCGTTCGTTTTCGTGGTCCTACCGGTGACGTCTTTCTGACTGATGTTCTCTACGTCCTTGGTCTCGAGCTCAGCCTCCTGTCCGTGACTTCCCTTGACTGCATGAGCATGGACATTGTACACTCGCGTGGTGTCGGCACTATGACGCTGCGGTCTGGTCTTGTAGTACTGCATGTCACCGCCCGTGGCAATTTGTGGCACGTTCCTCGCCTCTCCTTTTCTCCTCTCGTCTCCTCCCCGTCGGCCGCCATAGGCCATGTGTTTTTCACCAGTACGCTTTCTCCTCAGTACACCCGCCTCTTGCACCGCCGCCTTTGCCACGTCCACTCTGTCACCGTAGAGAGCATGCTCCGCACCCAGCCGGTCAAGGGCCTTGACCCGGAGACTTTCCCTCTCCCGTGCCCCACTGAGTGCATTGACTGCACTCAGGGGAAGATGCACCAGTCCACGTACCCCCTGTCTTCCTCCCGTGCGTCCGCCCCTCTCGACCTTGTCCACTCGGACGTCATGGGCCCTCTCCCCACCGAGTCCTTCGATGAGCATGGCCGCTATGTCCTCATCCTTACAGACGACTATTCTCGCTACTGTTGGGTCTTCTCCCTTCGGCAGAAGAGCAATGTCGCCCGAGCCATTCAAGACTGGCTTGTCCTCGCGGAGCGCGAGTGTGGTCGCCCTCTTTGCCGCTTTCGCTCCGATCGCGGTGGAGAGTACATGGGTGAGGCCACGACCTTTCTCGCCTCCCGCGGGATCCACCATGAGACGTCTGCGCCCTACACACCCGCCCAGAACAACGTCTCCGCGTGGTGGAACCGTACCATGGCCGACGCCGTTCGCACCATGCGGGTCGAGTCCGGTCTCTCCGATGGCTTCTATTTTGAAGCCATGGCCTACATGACCTGGGTCTGGAACCAGGTTCCCCACGGTCCCCTTCCCTGCCTGTCCACGCCATACCAGCACTGGTGCGGTCAGCGCGCTAACCTCCGCCCGGCTCGCGATTGGGGCTGCGTGGCCATTTTGTGGCTGCCCGCCCCACAGCAGGGCGGCAAGCTCGCCCCCCGCGGACGCCCCTGCACCTTCCTCGGTGTGTCTCGTCAGTCCAAGGCCTGGCGCTTCTGGGACCCATCCCGACACTGCATTGTCGAGTCTCGTGATGCCCTCTTCTTCGAGGACCTGTTTCCCTGCGACCTCATCCGCTCCGGCTCGTCCGTGTCCCTCCTGTCGCGTGGGGGAGTGGTCAGTCTGTCCTCCGTCCTGTCGCTTCCGGGTGACACATCACTCCGTCCCTCTGAGCTAGTAGCCCCTGTCGCGTCCTCTGGCCCCCCAGGCCAACAGTCCCAGTCGCGTCCACTGGCCCCTCCGAGCCAGCTGTCCCCGTCGCGTCTGCTGGCCCCTTCTGGACCAGCTGCCCCACTCGCGTCCGCCGGCCCCTCCGGGCCAGCAGCGCCTGTCGCTTCCGATGGCCCCTCCGGGCCGGCAGCCCCAGTCGCTTCCGATGGCCCCTCCGGGCCGACATCCCCAGTCGCGTCCGCTGGCCCCTCTGGGCCCGCAGCTCCTGTCGCGTCCGCTGGCCCCTCCGGGCCGGCAGCCCCAGTCGCGTCCGCTGGCCCCTCTGGGCCCGCAACTCCTGTCGCGTCCGCTGGCCCCTCCGGACCGACAGCCCCAGTCGTATCCGCTGGCCCCTCCGGCCCAGCAGCCCTTGTCACGTCCGCTAGCCCCTCCGGGCCAGCAGCGCCTGTCGCCTCTGCTGGCTCCTCCTGGCCGACAGCCCCAGTCGCGTCCGCTAGCTCCTCCGGGCCAGTAGCCCCGTCCGCCTCCGTCGGCCCGTTGGACTCAGGGCCATCTCCTGCCCGACCGCGCTACACACGTGGCCCAGGCGGCAGCCTCCGATCTTGGCCGACAGTGAGCGCGCAAACCTTCGCACCGCGTCCCGTGGCGCCTCGACCCCCTATGGCTCCACGTGTCTCCTCTACTCCCACGCTCGTGAGTGGGGACCCTAGCACGAAGGCTCTTGGCCTGACCACTTCCGCCATCATCGCAGACCTTCACCCGGGCTCTGCACTGGGCTGCGCCATGCTTCATCACGAGCAGCGGCATGCTGTTGTGGCCGCACTCGCCCGCATCCCAGCTGGGGCTTGTGATGCACACGCCCTCTCAGTCCCGTCCATAGCGCGCCCAGAGAACCCAGCCACCCTACGCGAGGCTCGAGCCTCCCCTGAGGCCGCACATTGGGATGCTGCCTGCGCCGAGGAGCTCGCTGCCATCCGGCAGCACCACATGTATGACCTCGTCAACCTCCCTCCAGGTCGGAAGGCCATTGGTGCCAAGTGGGTCTTTCGGTGTAAGTGGAAGCCTGACTGATCCTTGGACAAATACAAGGCCCGCCTCACAGCAAAGGGGTTTGCTCAGGTCCCTGGGGTCGATTACGACCAGATCTTTTCCCCAGTCGGTCGGTTCTCCACCAGCCGGGCGCTCTTCAGCCTGGTTGCCCAGCACGGGTGGGAGCTACATGAGATGGACGTGAGCAACACGTTCCTCCATGGCCCACTAGAGGGTGAGGAGCTCTACATGGTGCAGCCCACAGGCTTTGACGACGGCAGTGGGAGAGTCTGGCGGCTGCGGAAGGCCCTCTATGGCCTGAAGCAGACGCCTCGGTGTTGGAACCAAGAGATCAGCAACATGCTTCTCCGTGGCAGCCTCCAGTGCAGCACCGCTGACCCCGCACTGTTCGTCAGCCCGCGAGGTCAGACCTTTGCCGTAGTTCTGGTCTACGTCGACGATCTCCTCATTACGTCCCCAGACACGGCCCCCATCCAGCGTGTCAAGGACTTGCTGCACGCCGCCTACCAGATGAAGGATCTCGGGTCTGCCTGAGTATTCCTGGGCATGGAGCTCGAGCATGATCGCTCCCAGGGCATCCTGCACGTCCACCAGGCTGCCTATGTGTAGACCCTGTCCACTCGCTTCGCCGAGGACCTGCCCCTCGTGCCTAGCGCATCTTCACCCATGTCACCTGATGGCAAGGTGAAGCTGAAGAGTCCTGACCCAGCTGTTGTGGGGGAGCCAGTTGATGTGACCACGTATCTGCGGGTTATCGGGTCACTGATGTTCCTGGCGACGACGACGCGTCCAGACATCGCGTTCGCCGTCAACCTCCTAGCCCAGTTCTCGCAGGAGCCGCGTTACCTCCACTTCGAGGCCGCGATCCGAGTGTTGCGCTTTGTCGTCTCGACCCCTCGGCGAGGTCTCATGTTCCGCCGTCAATCGTCCGTCGTCGCAGTGGGCTACACTGATAGTGACTGGGCCGGCAGTCCAGACGGTAAGAGTCGCACGGGCTGGATCTTTCTGATCGGCGCACAGCTGTGTCCTTGCGCAATGGAAAGCAGGAGTGCATTGCACGCAACACTACTGAGGCTGAGTACGTGGCCCTTGGCTCAGGCGCGTGTGAGAGTGTGTGGTTGCGTCATCTGTTGTCCGACTTGCGTCAGTGTGTCGCATCCATCACCTTGCATTGTGACAATGAGAGTGCCATGGCCGTCGCCACTATGACTGTGTGCATCATACACGCACAAATCATATCAATGTTGAGTATCACTATGTGCGTTCGTTGTTGCATGACGGCAGCATCAGCATCGTATGAGTTGAGACAGCACGACAGCTGGCTGACTTCCTGACCAAGGCACTGAAGCGGGACTCGTTCAAGAAGGCTGTGAGTTCAGTTGGCGTGCGTCCGTGAGTTGCCCTCTTTGTCTCTGCCTGCATCTCTGCGTACCTTGGGGGAGTCTGGATGTTGACCTTTCGCTGCCCGCCCATGTACACTACGCCTGTGAGTCATGGGGGAGTGTTGGTTTTTTGCGCATCTCTCATTGTGCTCTGTTGTGTCCTCCCGGCTTGTGTACATCGGCGTGCACATGACTGACGGCGAGACTCGACGCTGATGGAGTGTCATCCGGTGGAGCCGACGCACACTGAGGTCTACTTGCAGTTCGCTGGAGCCTCCTCTCTCCGGCGATGTGCTCAGCTCCATCGGCAGGCCTCCTCCGCGGTCGTGCTGCCGGCGGTCACTGCCACCGCAGTCGCTGTCTGCATGCGTCTAGCGCGTCTGCATCGTCATGCTCTGCCTAGGGTCCTTGTTGTATGCTGCATGGCCCTGTTCGGCATCATGGACCACCGTAGGCACTGCCCGGGTCGGGAAGCCATAACTCTTTGCTACCATTTTTCTAGGTGATTCTGACCGCACGACTGCGTTCGTAGCATCGGTATTATGGTATTATCCAGTTTTCAGGCAAAACGGACGATGCCCGGATTTTGGGCTTTCCGGCGTCTGGCAGGGCTCACCGAGAAAACCCTGGCTGCAAGAAAATAGGTTCAGAGCTATTTTCTGATTGGCTGGTTAGCTGAGTAACAACTTCTACACTAGTGGGGGGGAGCTAGAACTTGGAGGGGTCTCCCATTGTTGTTCATTCTTCATTCCTAACTAGTTACTTTCAGTTTTCATCTGCTTTCTGGTGCTAACTCTGGCGCGCGCGTTTCTGAGTAACAAACCCAGAGCTTCCAGACTTAAGCAACGAGCGTGGAAGCCCGCACGTTGCATCAACAACGCTGCTGCCCCAACATGCTGCCTAGGTTTTCCAGCCCATAATCCGATTCGCGACAGCCTCCGCATCATCGTGACATCATGCTGCTGGTTTCCCTCAACTGTCTCTCAGACATGACAAAGGACATGGATATCACTTTCGTAATCGTGATCCTCCATGCCCGTTGCTTCTCTGAAGGGCTGGCTGACCAGCACTCACCAGACATCTGGCAAAGTAGATGCACTGGAAACCAGTGAAGGCAAAAGTCGCGCCTTCATTATTATGAAGGCATTTAAGGCGTGAAGGCATTAAGGCGGCGCCTTATAGCCCGAACAGAGGGTGACCACCTCAGAAAAAAAAAAAAGTGTCCAGCGCGACGAGCTGGACATGGTGGACGCATTGTCGAAGGTTGGAATTTTTTTTCCTACTGCATTGAAATGAAAACAGAAAACAGGTATGCATTACACACATAGACCACCAGGGTTATGTGGTTGTGCTGCATTCTTGCACGCATTTTCTGCATCATATCATGATTTTTCATTGGTTGAAGACCGTGCAGCTCATTGCTTTGTCCACAGGTATGAATTCCTTGCCCAAGACTGAACACATACATTTTTTTCCAGGGTTTTCTGACCACATTTTTTTCCTTCAAAACCCAAGGCGCGCCTTAATTATTTCTGAGGCGTTTAAGGCGTGGAAGGCGCGCCTTAAGGCGTTTGCCTTGAGGCGCGCGCCCTGCCAACACTGCCGGAAACAGCGATCTCGCGTTCAAGACGAAGGAGCAAAAAATGCCGACTTAAAAAAAAAAAAACACTCCTGTGCCAACTTCTGTGCCAATGTCTGCAGTCTGCACCGTGCTTCGTGTTGGAACCATGGGCACCGGCACTGCAGACAGGCTGGACAGGTCATGCCGCAGGCCTTCGAGTGGTGCAGTACTGCAGCCCTTCTTCTCCCTCTCTTCTTCCATGGGATTCAGAACAGACACTACCTTCCATGCCTCCTTCCACTACATCCCCCCCCCGCCCCCCCCGCCCGCTCAATGCCATCTCTGCTTCAAGCCACAGTCAGCCACTGTCCCCATCGGAGTCCGAGTATGTGGACAGAAGCATGCTCAGTCCCTGTGCCTGCTTCTCTTCCTGCTGCGGCTCTTGATGCGGCTGTTTATGCTGCTGCTGCTGCTGCCCCTGCAATCCTCCTATAGCCTGCTGTGGCCCTTTCACACCTACTTCTCTCTCTCCTCTCTCTGTACCATCCTCTGCCTTCATAGCACCGTCACGACATCCTGTTCCAGCAGCCCTCTCAACACCCCCAACCATCTTCTCCTTCTTCTGACCACCCTGCTGCTTCTCAATGAAAGACCGTTGCTTCGCCAAACCTGCAACTGCGCCCCCGTTCTGATCCTCTGCCAACTTCTCCTTCTTCTTCGTCACGACAGCAAAGCGGACCGCGACAGGAGGCCGCAACCCGCCGTGCCATAGAGGCTCCTTCTCCTTCTGCAGTTGTTGCAACCTTTGCTCCTGCTGCTGCCGCCGCTTCTGCTGCTCCTGCTTCTGCTGCTGTTCTGGCAGCTGCAGCTGGTCGCTGCTCACAGCCTGCTTGCTTTCTAGAGGAGAATCAGAATCCAACTCCCTGCCTCCACTTCCTTCTGCGAGTCGGCCACCTTCAGAACCGCTGTCACCCCTCTGGCTCCCTTCTCCACCTCCTCGTTCTCTCACACTTGAGCTCTCAATGATCTTTCCTTGGCTTCGTTGTCTGGCTCTCCCGCCCTCAACGACATAATCGTCGTCCTTGTCGTCATCGCTGTCACCTGTATTTTCTTCATCTCCCTCCTCGTCATCCCCGTCGGCCGCCATCTTGGCTACAGCAGGCACAACTCTGCCAGCACCCGATGATCTTCCTGCTCCAATCACAGACACTGATGGGGATGCTCGTGCTGCTGCTGCCAAAGCTGATGGTGAAGGCGAACTCAGCCTCAGCCGCTTGCCCCTCTGATTCGGACCTTCATCGTCGTCACTGTGACTTCCTCCATTCAGTTCTTCTCCACCTGAAGCGCTGAGGGAACCCTTCCCCTCTCTGTCCCTGCCGCCACTGCTGCTGCTCCCCGCCCCAACACCAAACCTGCTCGAGCCAGCGTGGGTTTTCCCGTCATCTCCCCCAAGTTCATGTCGGCCTCCCTCCCTCTCATCCTCGACATTTCCATTTCCGCCATCATCCTCATCGTCATCGTTATCCTCATCGTCATCGTCATCGTCCTCGATTCGCCGAACGAAATTCGCCGAATTCCGAAACACGATCGACTTGACCAACCGTTCATCCTCCTCCTCGAGCTCCGCCTCCGTCTTCTCCCTCTGCTGCTGCAGCGCCGCTGCCTCGCCCTCCATCGAGCGCTTCAGAGCCTGCAGCACCTCCTGGGGGTCCACGGCGGCCTGCCGCGCCCTCATGCTCTTCATCTCGTCGAGCGCAGCCAGGATGTCCATCTCCATCTTGCTGTCCATGGTGCGGTTCTCGAGCGCCTTCATGGCGTCCCCCATCTCCTCCTCCTCGCGCTGCTTCTTGGCCGCCGCCTTGACCTCGTCCGCCTCGCGCCACGGCTCGAAGTTGCGGTTCGCGCCGGCCTCCATCTCATAGTCGCTGTTCTTGGGGTCCGTCTTCATCACGAGCTCCGCGGAGCACTTGGTGCACTTGAAGTAGAAGCGGAACTTGAGCAGGCCCAGGTACGTGTCCCCCTGCACGTCCTCTTTTCTGCAGTTGAACTTGGTGCCCTTGTACATGTACGTGCCGCACGTGTTGCAGCGGATGCTCATGGGCAGCATCATGCGCACTTTCATCTGCAGGTTCTTCAGCTCCTTGCGCTTGGGGATCTTGTTCGGGTCGAAGTCCGGCGGGTAGTACTTGTTGAGGACCTTGCGCTCACCCATCTTGGCCGGCTGTTCTTCACAGACAGCAGCGGAGAAGGGGAAAGGTGAGGAAGGAAATCTGACGGCGGAGGAGACGCGGGGCAAGCGAGGCTCTTCAGCTCCTCAGCGGCCGAGCGGTGGGAAGCGGCCGAGCGGTGGAAAGCGGCCGAGCGGTGGGAAGCGGCCGAGCGGTGGGAAGCGGCAGAGCGGTGGGAAGTGGGAGTTAGAGGGCGGAAGCAGCCGAGCTGCTGGAGAGAGAGTTGCTCGTCTCCGCCTGACGGCAGATCCTGTACGCCCGGCGGGAGAGGGGGGAGGCGGGGGGGGGGGGGGGGGGGGGGGGGGGGGGGGAGGCAAAGTTGCTGCCTGACCCGCAGACCTTGCAGCCAAGAAGCTGATGAGCTACGGAGAGGTAATGGGGGAGCACAGTGGAGGAGGATGGCGACGGAGGTGGAGAGCGGTCAACGGTCTCTGCTGTGAGAGCTACGAGGCTGAGTTACTGGTCAGGTCTGCTGCCTCTGCAAGAAGGCGGACTTGCAAGTTGCCCCTCATCTCGCTGGAGTATCTTCCCGTTGCCCCCATTCTGGAGATTATTACTACGTCTTCTCCATTCTCAAAACATATAATCATGCCGCCCCTACTTTCTGTGCTCCGGGGAATTGTCGCCAGGACGCCCTGTACAGATAGAATATTATCGACATCTTTTCCCTTGTTTAAATTGTGAGGGCAGAGTGACAATTATGTTTTGTGTCGCACTTAGCTCAAAACTACTTCCAATGAAATCGTATCGTACACCACTCCGGACCCCGGGTCCACCGTGCCCGCCTTTCAAAGCAGACCGAGGTCGTCAGCGATATGTTTGTAGGCTGCTGTGCTAGACAAGCAGGTAGCAGCTGGACCCGTGCAAGGAAGACACCAAGCAACAATGGTGGTTTACGTGGAAGTTGGAAGTGAGTGAACAACAACGAACAAGAAAATGACGGGTCACACGCACCGAAGTGGTAGCCGTCGGGTGGGGAGAGCGAGCAGCGAGCTCGATCTCGCACGTTCTCACCCGAGTTCACTGAACCGAACCAAACTACCCACTAAAAGTTGCAACCTGTCAAGTAGGTCAGTGGAGGGAAAACCTGTCAAANATGCTCCACATTGATATGCTTTGTGCGAGTGTGGTGCATGCCATCATGCTCAGCAATAGCCTTTGTGCTTTGGTTGTCACAACGCAAGGTGATGCAACGAATGGGAACACGCAATTGCTGCAACAAACGACACAACCAGACACTCTCACAGGTTCCAGCACCAAGAGCAACATACTCTGCCTCACTGGAGCTGCGTGCAACACAACCTTGCTTGCCACTCTTCCAGGAGATCGCAGTCCCACCAACAAGGAAGACATAGCCAGTGCGACTGCGTGCATCCGTGTCATGCGCCAAATCACTGTCAGTGTACCCATCAACGACCACTGACAGCTGCGCCCTATAGCACAGACCAACGCGGGCAGTGGAGAGCGCATACCGCACAACACGTAGTGCGGCTTCCATGTGCCGAGCACGTGGCGACTGTGAGAACTACGCAAGGAAGTTCACAGCAAAGGCTACGTCTGCTCTGGTGGTGGTGGCAAGGTACATGAGAGACCCTATGACTCGTAGGTAGTCAGTCACGTCCACTGTCTCCCCCAGCTTTGAAACATCCAGAGTT
>SZWC01004885.1:96700-127599 GCA_023375785.1 Penium margaritaceum | reverse complement strand
CGGTTCTCCACTAGCCGGGCGCTCTTCAGCCTGGTTGCCCAGCATGGGTGGGAGCTGCATCAGATGGACGTGAGCAACGCTTTTCTCCATGGCTCACTGGAGGGTGAGGAGCTCTACATGGTGCAGCCCCCAGGCTTCGACGATGGCACTGGGAGAGTCTGGCCGCTGCGGAAGGCCCTCTATGGCCTGAAGCAGTCGCCTTGGTGCTGGAACTAGGAGATCAGCAGCACGCTCCTTCGCGGCAGGCTCTAGCGCAGCACCGCTGACCCCGCACTGTTTGTCAGTCCGTGAGGCCAGAATTTCGCTGCTGTTCTGGTTTACGTTGACGATATCCTCATCGCGTCGCCAGACTCGACTGGCATCCAGCGTGTCAAGGACTTACTGTATGCCGCCTACCAGATGAAGGATCTCAAATCTGCCCGAGTCTTCCTGGGCATGGAGCTCGAGCATGATCGCTCCCAAGGCGTCCTACACATCCACCAGGCTGCCTATGTGCAGACTCTGTCCACCCGCTTTGCGAGAGGACCTGTCACTTGTGCCGAGTGCATCGTCACCCAAGTCACCTGATGGCCAGGTGAAGCTGAAGAGTCCTAGCTGTTGTGGGGGAGCCAGCTGACGTGACCACGTACCTGCGAGTCATCGGGTCACAGATGTTACTGGCGATGACGACGCGCCTAAACATCGCGTTCGTCGTCAACCTCCTGGCCCAGTTTTCTTAGGATTCGCGTCACCTCCACTTCGAGGCCACGATCCGAGTACTACGCCATGTCGTCTCGACTCCTCGGCGAGGTCTCATGTTCCGCCGCCAGCCGTCTGTTGTCGTGGTAGGCTACACCGACAGTGACTGGGCCGGCAGTCCGGACGGTAAGAGTCGCACGGACTGGATCTTTCTGATTGGCGGCACAGCAATGTCCTGGCGCAGTGGCAAGCAAGGGTACATTGTACGCAACACTGCTGAGGCTGAGTACGTTACTCTTGGCTCAGGCCTGTGTGAGAGTGTGTGATTGCGTCGTCTCTTGTCCGAGTTAGTTCAGTCTATCGCATCCATCACGTTGCATTGTGACAATGAGAGTGCCATGGCCATCGCTGACAATGACGGTGTGCATCACACACGCACAAAACACATCAACATTGAGTATTACTATGTGCGTTTGTTGTTGCATGATGGCATCATCAGCATCGTGTGGGTTGAGACTGCACGGCAGTTGGCTGACTTCTTGACCAAGACACTGAAGCGCGAATCGTTCAAGAACGCTGTGAGTTCGGTCAACGTGCGTCCGTGAGTGGCTCTCTTTGTCCCTTCTGCGTTTTTGCGTGGTCTGGGGGAGTCTGGTCATTGATTGTGTCTCTGCCCGCACATGTGCACTATGTCTGTAAGTCATGGAGGAGTGTTGGTTTTCATACATCTCTCATTGTACTTTGTTGTGTCCTCCCGGCTTGTTTACATCGGCGTGCAGATGACTGACAGCGAGACTTGACGCTGCTGGACTGTCGCTCGGTGGAGCCGACGCACGCTGCGGCCCGCTCACCGTTCACTGGAGCCTTCTCCCTCCGGCGACGCACTCAGCTCCATCGGTAGGCCTCCTCGGCGGTCACTGCCATTGCAGATGCTGTCTACATGCACCCAACGTTGTTTCTGGTTGTGGCATTGCGTCTGCAGCATCATGCTGTGCCTAGGGTCCATGTCTCCTGGTGTGTGGCCCTGTTTGGCATCATTGAATTTCGTAGGAACTGCCCGGGTTCGGGTAGCCATAACTCTTTGCTGCTATTTTTCTAGGTGATTCTGACCGCTTGACTGCGTTTGCAGCGTCGGTATTATGATATGATCCAGTTTTCAGGCAAAACGGACGACGCCCGGGTTTTGGGCTGTCGGGCGTCTGGCAGGGCTCACCGAGAAAACCTTGCCTGCCAGAAAATAGGTCTAGGACTATTTTCTGATTGGCTGTTTAGCTGAGTAACAAGTTCTACACTAGCGGGGGGAGCTAGAACTTGGAGGGGTCTCCTATTGTTACTCATTCTTCATTCCTAATCAGTTACTTTCAGTTTCCAGCTGCATTCTGGTGCTAACACTGGCGCGCACACTTCTGAGTAACAAACCCAGAGCTTCCAGACTTAGTCTCTAGAACAACAGACCGTGGGGGCAGCTGACTTAAGCAACGAGCGTGGAAGCCCGCACACTGCATCAACAAAGCTGCTGCCCCAACCTGCTGCCTAGCATTTCTGTCTATATCCGGCGGCATACAAACTCCAAGGTAGAAACATGCCAAGGTTCGATTTTTCCACCAAACTCTGGATTCGTGACAAATCTGTTGGGGAAAATGTTTTGATTTCCGAGGAAGCGAACGTGAATAAGACAAAAGACAAATGTCCTGCTGATGATGACGTCCGTGTGGTTCTGTGTCGTGTTTTGACCACGAGGTCGACAAGGTCGCACAACTTGTCAAGTCGGCTGGACGTCTGGAATGCGTAATTCACGATGATGGTCCCAAGACGCCATGGGCTATGGCGGTGCAGGTTGTGAGGAGTGACACGTGCATGTCGGATGATGACAAGTTGGAATAGCTGGATGTCTTGCAGAAAGATGAGAAGATGTGTACACTGTACGTGTACTCCAAGGGGGGGCTACGTGCACGTGTGCTGCACATCCTTCTCTGTCGTACGCCGGAGCACGATGACCATGGTGGTCAGGGTGATACGACGGAGGACAAGGAGGGCGGAGAAGAGGACAATGGAGAGAACGACGACGACGACAAGGGCGGAGCGGAGGACTGGGAGAAGAACGACGAGGGGGAGGGATTGCATGTGAATGAGGACCTTTCCATGTAATGTTGTTCGTTTGAGTTCTTATTCAATCAAGCTTTTGTTATGATTTGTGACGTTCCTGTCGACCTATACAGTTTACTGTGAGCACTCGGCCGTGTTCATGCTCGTGCAGATCCCTGATGTGGACCCAGGTGGCACTGGGGCATCGTCTGGTGGTGGACTACCTGCTTGGAGCTGATCGACGGTCGCCCCAGAGTCCTGGATGCTGTCTGGGACCTTTTACAGTTTTTCTGCAGCTTGTATGATTTTATCGGTGGACTGGCCGTGGGCCTGATTTACATGTCTTTGCATTGTGTGTCCACCGTTTGTTGCCCGATGCATGCATGTGACCAGTCGTAGCGTCCGGCTTGAGATTCTGCACGTGTAGGTTCAGACGACGTAGCGTTCTGACTTGTCTACGCTGAGTTACGGCCAAAACAGTGGTTCTGGGCCGGTTTTAGGACAGACCTTGCACTGCCGCGTGCGACACCCGCCGTGCACCGTGGCAGGTACTTATGCCATGGACCTGTCATTTGTCATTTCTCTCTACAAATGCTAGTTGTAGCATTCTGACACTTTGCCCTGTGTCCCCTAACCAGACCCTTGCCGTTGTGTGCACGACTTGTGACTGTCGTCACCGTCCGACCAGACATTGATGCCTAGTCAGCGACAATATCGCTAGGAAGCTTCCACGCATTTTCTCATGGTATCAGAGCAGCAAGACTCCTCTCGCTGAGCTACACCGCAGAGACGCAACACCGGCAGCAGCAGTGAGAGTTACCGCCGCCGCCGTATCCTGGGACTCGTTGCAGCCATTTTTCAACAACGACATCATCACTCAGTCCCTACCACCACATCGGGTGAGCTGCGGCATTTACTAGCTCCAGCAATAGCAGCAGTAGTAGCACCACCGGGTGGCAGCAGGAGCCGTGTCTGGCTGCCAGCCTGTACAAAAAAAAAGGAGTAGCAGCTCGCAGTAGCAGCTTGCAGCGGTAGCTGCAAGCACTGACAGCGCGCAGCGGCGGTAGCAGCTCGCAGCAACGGCGGCATCAGCAGCCGCAAGCAGCAACAGCTGCGCAATAGTAGCAGCGGAAGCAGCAGCAGCACAGCCGCAACATTGCAGTTGCCGCAGCGACTGTAGCGAAGCAGCAGCAACGGAATGAGTAGCAGCACAGCAACGGCATTGCATAAGCGTGGCAGCAGCATTGCAGCTGCTGTGTAGTTTTTGCTATGCAGAAACTGCACAACAGCTGCGCAACCGCGAGCAGGGGGTGACGAGGCCATCCCACTGGTCACGCGGAGTTCGCGTGACCTTCCAAAAAAATTTATAAAAATAAAAGATCGCTGCAGAAAAAGGCTAGCGAAAAAAACGCTAGTATTTTTTGCTAGCGTAAGAAACACTGACATCATCATTGGCTGTGCTGACGTCAGCAATTTTGGAGTTAAAAGTCATTTTTTTCAAAACGTTTCAACTCCTCGAGAAACGCTGTCGGTTTCTCGTTTGAAGCCGGTTAAAAAGTCAATTTTTCAAAATGTTTGACGTTCGGCCCCATACTGAGCGTTGACATGGCTTCGACCGGTGACAATAGCAAAGGTGATAGACAGCTTCCTAGCATTGCTACCGCTGGTGCGGCAGTACGAGCCGGCTAGCTAACTCACAAGCACACACAGGTGGAGGTGAGAGCAGCAAGGGGTTGGCTAGGGACACAAGTACAAGTGTCAGAAGCTGTAAAATGTTGAATTGTATAGAGAGAAATGACAACTGAGGCCAGAACAGCCTAAATTGTGTCACAGCCCTAGTGGATGTGCACACACGCAGCACTCAAGGGCGCTATGTTCTAGCAGGACAATACAGTGGCAAAGACACAGTTTTGACCATAACTCCCTGTAGACACGTCAGAACGACGAGCCGTTTGAACCAGAACGGCCGCATCAACGAGATCTAGGTCCTGATAGGCTTCACGCCTATGTGCTTTTCCACAACACAAAGCTAAAAAGTACGTGAGTCTCTTGGGTGCCAGTCGCCGCCGGCCGCCGCTCTTCTGCCACCTCGCCAGTCTCAGGGATCTGCACGTGAATGGAAATGAGCCGAGGGGTCACCGTAAGCCGTGTACGACACACATAACACTCCCCCATGACCGGAGGGTGAAACACGTACATGCACATGTAGACACTGACACTGTACAGAGCAGGAAACACGTAGTCGTTGCAGGTAGCAAGCACATCACACGGAAGGTGGCACATGAGGAATCAACCTGCAGCAGGGATGGGGCAGAGTCCAACGGAACGAGTGGCGGCATGAAACTTCGAACGACCCAGAGCCTTGGTCAGAAAATCCGCGCACTACCTGTCAGTGCCCACATGGATGACTCGGATCTCACCACGATCAACCAGATCACGCACAAAGTGGTGCTCGACATTGATGTGCTTTGTGCGCGCATGGAACACATATGAGTTCTTGGCGATGGTCTTCGCGCTCATGTTGTCACATTGGAGAACCACAGGGGGAATGGACTGACGCAGTTCGCGCAACAGACGTACGAGCCAGACACATTCCGCTGTACCGGCACCTAGGGCAACATACTCTGCCTCAGCATTGCTACGTGCGATGCAGCCCTGCTTCTCGCTTCGCCAAGACATTGTAGTGCATCCAATGAGAAAGATGTAGCTGGTGTGGCTCATGCCATCTGGACTCCACGACCAGTCGTTGTCTGTGTACCCATCAAGCACAACGGATACCTGCTCGCGAAAGCACAGGTCGAAGCGTGCGGTGGACAGGATATAGCGCACACACCGGAATGCGGCCTCCAGTGTTTGCTGGCATGGAGCCTGCGAGAACTGGACGAGCAGGTTGACAGTGAAGGCAATGTCGGGCCGTGTCGTGGTGGCCAAGCACATGAGCGAGCCGATGACTCGCAGGTACAGGGTCACATCGACTTGCTCCCCCAGGTCAGCTGGATCATCCACCTTCAGGGCGGCCTGCCCCTCAGGGGTCATGGGCATGGAGGCTGTGCGGACGACAGCGAGGAGGTCGGCAAAGCGCTCCCCCACAGTCTCTGCGTAGCGTCCCTGATAAACGCGGAGTGTGTGGCGGACACGATCGCGCACGATCTCCATCCCCAAAAAGACAGAGGCCTCACCGAGATCTTTCATCTTGTAGGCCGAGGTGAGAACAGCCTTGGCAGCGTTCACTGCTCCCAGGTCGGGTGAGGCAATCAGTAGATATTCCACATAGACGAGGATGGCAGTGAGTGGTGCTGGGGACTATGAGAGGAACAGGGATGGGTTTGCATCACTCTGAACGTACCCAGCGCGTCTCAGCGTGCTGGTGATCTCCTGATTCCAGCATCGAGGTGACTGTTTCAAGCCATACAAGGCCTTTAGCAGTCGGTACACTCGACCAGTACCATCCTCAAAGCCGGGTCGCTGGACCATGTAGATCTCCTCCTCAAGGTCTCCGTTCAAGAACGCGTTGACATCCATTTGATGGAGTTCCCAGTCGTGCTATGCCGCCTGGCTCAGCAGCGTGAGCGTGGTCGTCATACAGCCAACAGGGGCAAAGGTCTTGGTGTAATCTACGCCCGGGACCTAAGAGAAGCCCTTTGCAGTCAGGCGCGCTTTGTAGCGTTCCACAGTGCCGTCTGGTTTTAGCTTCATGTGGAGAACCCACTTGGCCTTGATGGCCTTGCGGTTCTTCGGCAAGTCCACCAGCTCAAAGACGCCGTGCTCTCAGATGGCATCGAGCTCAGCATGGCAGGCATTGCGCCATTGCTCAACGTCGGGGGCTGACAAGGCCTCAGGTAGACTGGTGGGGTCAGGAGACAGCACTGGTGTACTGCGTGTATCCAGGGCGTATACCGCAGAGGGAGGGTCAACCGTCACCATGGACTCAGCGGCGTCAGGAACAAGACCGCGCTCATGAGCAAGTAGCGCTATACCAGTGGCACAGCCAAGGTGAATTAGCGAGGCCACGAGCACTCAGGCCGAGGGCCTTCGTGCCCGAATCACCACTGACGACATTGCGCGTGGGGCGTGGGCGGAGACGTCCACCGGGTGTCCGTGTGTAAGGGTCCGACGGGGCAGGAGCAGTGGGCGCTGATAACTCACATGCCAGTGTGGACTGCACGGCTGGCGCGCCACTCAAGGCTGGTGTGGTCTCAACAGCCGAGGACGGGCCCACGGCAGACGTAGGCATGTCTGCGGCCGGAGGCAAGGATGGCTCAGAGTCAGACACGGACGCGGACATAGGATTTGGCAAAGACTCAGCTGCGGAAGTAGGAGTGGGATCAGGCAGATCCTCAGACGCGGAGGCAGACTCGGACGCAGACTCGGACACGGGCGAGAGCGGGGAGTCAGGGGCAGAGGAGCAAGCCGCAGATGGGACGGTGCTGGGGGTGCCAGTGGGCACAGCCTCTGAGGACAGCCCTTGGGGTGTCGGCGACAGAGTGACCGCACTGGACGGGGGCACTATGCCAACCGTACTAGGGGCCTCCCCCACACTATGGGGTCCGGCACACCCAGGGGCATGAGCAGCACGCAGAGCGTGGATGCGGGCAAGGTCGCGGAAGGTGAGATGCTCGAAGAAGAGAGTGTCACGGGACTCCACAATGCGGCGTCGCTCAGAATCCCAGAACCGCCAGGCTTTCGACCGCGGGGCGACGCCAACGAAGGCGCAGATGCGGCCCCGCGGAGAGAGCTTGCTCCCTTGCTACTCCGGTGTGAACCAGACCCAGGCAAGGGAGCCCCAGACATGGGCCAGGCGCAGATCTGTGCGACGCCCGTACCATAGCTCGTAGGGCGTGCGGTGACCGGGGAGGGGGCCGTGGGGAATGCGGTTCCATACCCAGGTCATGTACGCCATGCCCTCGAAGGCAAAGGCCTCAGGCATGGCGGTGTCAGCGCGCATGGCACGGACCGCATCCTCCATGGTGCGGTTCCAGCGCTCTGAGACACCATTCTGCTGGGGGGTGGCGGGAGCGGAGAGGTTGTGGAAGAAACCAAGCTCGGTGAAGGAACGGGCCATTTCACTGAGGTACTAACCGCCGCAGTCCGAGCAAAAGGTCTGAAGGCGGTGGGGAGACTGGCGCTCGGCCATGACCAGCCAAATGCGGACGGCAATGGCGGCATCGCTCTTCCGGCGCAGACTGTAGACCCAGCGCATGCACGTGAAGTCATCAGTCAACGTCAGGACGTAGCGACCGTGGTCCTCCTAAAACTCGACAGGGAGTGGACCCATGAGGTTGGAGTGGACAAGCTCCAAGGGCCGACAAGCCCGGGAGACAGACGCAGGATAGGTGGACTGGTGCATTTTGCCTTCAGCACAGGCCAGGCAATCGATCGTGGGCGGCGCCTCGAAGGATGCCGCATCAAGACCGAGAGCAGGCTGAGTGCGGACCAGCCTGTCGACAGCCCCCAGGTGCACATGGCAGAGGCGTCGATGTAGGAGACGGTGGTGTTCGGGGGATAGAGTACCAACGACAAAAACACGAGCAGTGGGAGACGGAGGAAAGGGGGATGTACTCGCACATGACCCAGAGATGTGATGCAGATCATCGACGACTGTCCCACTGAGGAAGGTCTCCTCGATGGCACGCACAAAGATTCGAGCATCGGCAGATGTGTGCGTGACACCCAGGCCCATCTTGGTGCAAGCACGGACAGACAGCAGACTGAGTCCCAGATCAGGGACAAAGAGGACGTCGGAGATGTATACGGGACCAGCGGGCCCGGTGAACTGCACAACCCCAGCACCCTGGACAGGGACCTCATGGCCAGGTGCAGTGCGAACAGAGCGAACAGCGCCATCAGGTTGCAGGACGACGAAGGCGTCACGGCGACACGTCATGTGGTGGGTGGCACCAGAGTCAACGACCCAGGTGGCATCGGTGACACGCGTACAAGGGGAAACGTGGCACTCGGCGACGGAACAAGGTGCGACAGTAGGACGCTCAGCGGGGGACACAACGAGGCGACCAGCGGAGCACACATGAGTAGCATGCAGCCAAGACACATCATCAGGTCCGTCACGCACACACGGCTGGGCATGGGGACCCTCACAGGCATCATCACGCAACGACACAGACAGTCCACAAGCAATAGGACCCCTCGACTCAGTCAGCTCACTCGCACCTCCTTGAGATGAGCGTAGGGCGAGAAGCTGGTGCAGCTCGGCGATTGTTCTGTCGCGTTCGGTGAGTGCCTGGTCGCAGAGATCCGCGGAGAAGCCTGCTGTTGCGGCGGACTCCTCTGGGACGGTTGTGGTAGTAGCGGCCGAGTGAGCGTTCATACCGGACGTCTAGCGCATGCGCGCCTCTTGCGCCTGCTACAGCCCACGGGTGACCTTGGCCCAATCCAACGGGCAGCCCGTCAAGCGAGTGTAGTCGGGATAGCGATGATCACCTCCGCAGTTAAAGCACATGAGCCGGCGGCCCGTCATGCTGCCGGAGCCGCTGCTGCTAGTACTGTTGC
Organism: Penium margaritaceum; assembly: GCA_023375785.1. Lineage (NCBI taxonomy): Eukaryota > Viridiplantae > Streptophyta > Zygnematophyceae > Desmidiales > Peniaceae > Penium > Penium margaritaceum. Next base: position 118,329 of record SZWC01004885.1, on the reverse strand, counting down.
TGCTTCCGCCACCGCTGCTGCTGCTCCCGCTGCTGCTGCTGCGGCTGACACTGTTGGAGCTGGTGCCGCTGCTGGTCCCACCGCTAGAACCACCACTTGACGATTTGCGGCCCTTCTTCCACTGAGCTGAAGCCGCTGTGGCTGTACACAGCGGGGAGGGGGATGCGGCGGCAACTGCGGTTTAAGCGGTGCTGCGACGAGCGCAGTTCGCAGCGTCCATGCCGGCGACCTCCAGGAAGTGGAGGGTGGCCCAGCGCAGCAGGATCCCGTCGCTCGCCATGTCGCGAAGCAGAGTCTGGTCGAAGTTGCTGAAGACACGCGCGTAGTCCGGGTGAATGTCGTAGAGGATGATTTGGAGTGCGGAGTACTGCGCAAGGGCATCGTCTCCCAGCTCCTCATACAGTTGGATCGCCCGGCGCCAGTAGTCAGCTATAGACTCCTGGGCAGTCTAGCAGAGGGAATTGAAGTCGGCGAGGCGCTGGGACGTCAAGGCCAGGGTGGCGCCCTCAAAAAGAGTGACAGGCAGTGCCCACGCCTCGCGAGGGTTAGCTCCTGAGCCGGTCAGCGGATCGCCAAGGAACCGACTGAAGTCTTTGGTGAAGTCTGGGGCAGCCTTCATTAGACCGGAGGCGGCGCGGACCGCCATCTGCGTCTGGGTGGGGTCAGACGCCTGATATGGGGTAAGGTAGTAGGCGAGGACTCCCTCGCTCATGGCCGACATGCGAAAGCGTGGTTCCCAGGACTTGAATTCGTTCCCAATCCGGAAGACGGGCGGGTCCGACTCAAACCACTTGGGTGGCTTGACCGTCGGCAGAGCGACGGCTGAAGCCACTATGGGACCGGGCATAGGGGAGGCAACCCCGTTGTCCAGGCGGGCCCGTAGAGCCAGCTCCTGAAAGCTCAGAGGGCGGCGAGACGAGCTCAGGACGGCGTCGGCGGTGGAGCTCGTGCCCTGGAGGGCGGCACTGGCCTCACGTGCTCTAAAGCGTGCCACCAGGCGGATGAGGCGTGCTCACAGCAGCTCCTCCTCACCCTCCTCATCAGAGTCGGAGAGGGTCTCCGCAACCTCATCTGCATTGCCACCAGGAGCGAGGTGATCCTCGCTCGGGTCTGCTGACGGGTGCTGCTGCTGCTGCTGCTAGGCCTGCTGCTGCTGAGGCAGTAGGCCCCTGATCAGGTCCTGCAGCTCAGTGACCTGCTTCGTCAGAGTATTGCGACTCTCTGCCTGTAGGTCAGCGAATGCGCGCACTTGGCGTGCCAATGTCGTCGGGCTCGGCGGCCGCCGCTGCTGTTGTTGTTGTGGCAGCTGCTGCTGTCTGTCAGGAATGCCGTCCTGGCATGCCCTGAACTGCCTAAGTGTGCACAGCTACTTAGTGCAGAGAGACTTCCAAGGGAGGTGTGTGCTTTTGGGTCGCCACAACACCAAGGGAGCAGAATTCTGGCAGAATACAGATTGCGGAAACTGAGAAAGGCTGCGAATCATTAATGGTTAGTTATTTTGGTGATATTACATCAGATTAGTATAGCCTGTGATCTAAGCTTTCCAACGCATCCAAGCACACCCAAAACGGAGCAGTAGAACCCCTGCTACGGCCGTCGAAGTAACCCTTGGTGGAGCCGCCCACCATGCCTTGCACGCTAGGCAACGGGTGGCGCTTCGACGATGACCCGTCGGAGCGCCTTTCCTCACCCAGAAGTCAAGGAAAAGTTCATCCTGGTCAAGGAGGTCCCCCTGGTCACTTCGTTCATTCCCCTGGTGCATTTGAAGCTCGTTGGAGATGAACTCGGACCACCGCGGTGGAATAATCCCGTCACCAATGACGGAGACCCAGATTCCACCCGCCAACCACCCAAACTTTGGATGGGACTAACTTTCTGAATTCTCAACCAAATCGAGCAACTGAAAGCTCGAAACCGCATGGAACAATCCAGGGAGTCCAAATCTGCAATCAGATCAGACATCCAACCACTCTCCAGTGGTTGAACCAGGAAAACGGCAAACGACATCCATGGCAGGGGCACTTTTTAACAATCTCCCCCGTGCACCTTCCATGCCGGATGCCTCGTGCTCACTCTCACTCGTCCGCTCCTGCGCCTTCAAGCCCTTCACAGCAGGTCAACCCAAGCCCTGCAAGGCTCATGACATGCCGATCCTGGGGCTGTGCCTTGGTCAAGTAATCTACGAGCATGTGCTTTGTGCTGCAATGCTGCAGCACAACCTGTTCCTTCTCCACCATGTCGCGCACGTAGTGGTAGCGCACGTCGTAGTTCTTCGTCCTCCTGTGCTGCGTCAGGTTGTTGGTCAGCGAGATGGAGCCGGTATTGTCCTCTTGAACCACCGTAGGCTCCTGCTGCAGCACACCCAGCTCCTCCAGCAATCTACGGAGCCACACCGCTTCCTTGACCGCCTCGGCTAGAGCGACGTACTCCGCCTCCACTGTGGAGGTGGCAACACAGTCCTGCTTCCTGCTGCACCACAAGACCCCTGCACCTGCGAGGAAGAACACGTAGCCAGAAGTGGACTTCCTCTTGTCCACATCGCCGGCGTAGTCCGCGTCAGTGTAGCAGACCAGCCGCAAGGGGTCTGACCTCCCCTTTCCGTCGTACTTCAAGCGCGCATGCCGCGTTGCCTGCAAGTACCGGAGGATGCGCTTCGCCGCCTGCCAGTGTAGTGGCCCAGGGTTGGCCACATACCTGCTCACCTGACCCACCGCGTAGGCCAAGTCCGGCCGAGTCGCCACCATGGCATACATCAGGCTGCCCACCACAGATTGGTAGGACACCTCCGCCATATCCTCCTTCTCCTCTTTAGTTTGCGGCGCCATCGCCGCACTCAGCTCACAGCTTGTGGAAAACGGACTGCCCACTGGTTTGCAGTCCTCCATGCCGTACCGCTTCAGGACCTCGGCCACATACTTGGCCTGCCCCAGCTCAAGCGTGCGCGACCTCTGGTTCCGCGTGATGCTCACCCCGAGGTAGTACTCCAGCTCCCCCATATCCGTCATTTTAAATCTCCTGCTCAGCTGCTCCTTGAGCTGCTGCAAAGCCGCCAGATCTGATGAACACAGGATCAGGTCGTCCACGTAGAGTGCGACAATATGATGGAGTCCCTTGTTGCGCCGCACGTACATGCTGTGGTCTGAATCACAGCGCTTGAAGCCGAGCTCCGCCATGTAGCCGTCCATCTGCTGGTACCAGCACCTGGGCGCCTGTTTTAGCCCGTACAAGACCTTTCGCAGCTTGCACACTTTGCCCTCCGGTGCATCCACCCCCTCCGGCACCTCAAGGTAGATCTCCTTGTCGATAATGTCGTTCAGAAATGCCGTCTTGACATCCATTTGGTGGATCTCCATGTCCTTTGCGGCTGCCACTGCGAGGATCGTCCGGATGCTTGTGAACTTGGCGACGGGCGCGAACGTCTCATCGTAGTGTTTGCGTTTCTGCTGCGCGTACCCCTTCGCCACTAGCCACGCCTTATACTTCTCGACCTTGCTGTCCTTGGTGAGCTTCACCTTGAACACCCACTTGGGGCTGATCACCTTCGCCCCCTCAGGCCGATCCACCAACTCCCAAGTGCCGTTCTCAGCAAGGGACGCAAATTCAGATTTTATTGCTTCGCCCCACTGCTGCCCATCAGGCCGTGCAAGCGCCTCTTGCACAGTTGTCCGCTCCGTTGCGGCAACCATCATGTACCGCGCCATGCCGACCCAGCGGCCTGTGCTCGTGTCATACCGCTTCGCCGCATTCCGTTGCCTCCAACTGCGACGCGGCGACCTTGGTGACGCTGGCTGCTGGTCCTGCTGCTGCTCTGCTACAACGTTGTCCTCGGTCGCGGGCTTCCCCGCATTGGCTGCTGCGTTCTGTGCTCCACCGGCACCTGCACCTGCTGCATTTCCCTGCTGCGCTCCAGCACCGTCATCCTCCGAAGACCCGTCATCGACCTCTGCAGCCGCCGGCTCCTCCTCACGCTCAAGGAGTTGGAACTACTCCCCCTGCTTTGGAGAGTGCGCTGCGTCAATGTTGTTGCTGCTGTAGTAGCTCTGCTGCTCATCAAACGTGACGTCGCGGCTGGTGATGACGTCCTGCGTCCGTGGATCAAAGAGGCGGTACGCCTTGAGCGCACTCTCGTATCCGACGAATGCGTACGCCTTTGCACGCGGGTCCAGTTTGGAGTCTTTTATTTGTGCGGCCTGCACCAACGCGTGCGCCTTGCACCCGAACGCCTTCAGGTGCGCCACGCTTGGTTTGCGCCCGCTCCAAGCCTCCTGTCGCGTCTTCCAGCCGCCCTTCCCTTTCAGCACTGCCGTTGGGGTGAGGTTGGTGATGTAGCATGCCGTACTCACGGCCTCGGCCCACAGGCTCCGTGGCAACTTTGCGTCCACGAGCATTGTCCGCGCCATGGTGAGTAGCGTCTGGTTCGCACGATCCGCCACGCCATTAGACTGAGGCGTGTACGGAGTGGTCGGCTGCCACTCAATCCCCTGCTCCTTCAGCCACCCTCCGCAGCCCACGTACTCGCTACCATTGTCACTGCGTAGCGATCTGACCTTGCAGCCAGTCTGCCTCTCCACCGCTGCGACGTACTTCTTGAGCCGGTCCAGCACCTCGCTCTTCCGCTGCATGAAGTAGACGTAGAGTTTTTTGCTGCAATCATCGATGAAGGTGACGAAGTACCGCGCGCCCCCGATGGACGGCGTCTTGATCGGTCCGCACACATCACTGTGCACGACCTCGAGCAGGTTCTCGGACCGCCGCTGTCCGTCTTTAAACGGCTTGCGCTTTGCCTTGCCCATGATGCAAGGCTCGCACTTGTGCTCTGCGGAATCTGCTGTTGTGTTTGCTACACCGGTGATGTTCAGGCCGCGAACCATGTCACGCTTCACCATCTCTTGCACGACTGCGGGCGACGAGTGCCCCAGCCGCCATTGCCACAGCTGCAGGTCTGCTCCCCCGCCTTTAGCGACGTTGACGATGCGTGCTGGCGGGTCTGCTGCGTCTGTTGCCGAGGGGATGACGTTGGTCTCAACGATGTAGAGGCCTCCCTCGCGCTTCGCCTCGAGCACAACCTCGCCGCCGCCGTCCATCCGCACGACTGCACATTTCCTGCGGAAGAGCACTTCATAGCCCTTGTCTGTCAAGTGGCTCACACTCAAAATGTCAGCCAGGCCGGAGACGTGTTGCACGTTTTGGATAACACATTGCGCCTTTTTACCACCAACCACCACCTCTACGTCCACATCACATTGGCCGGCCGCAGGTTCGACCTTGTCGTTGGCGGTCACCATGGACTTTGCAGACTTGGTGTAGTTGATGCACCCCACCTTCTCGACTTGGTTCTGCTCCCCCACACCTGAGTCGAGGCACCGTCGGTTGGCCCCCTTCAGGTCGTGGTTCCTCGTGCTGTTGAGGAGCGCCTTCTTGCCTTTGGCGCCTTTGCCGCCAGCCTGCGCCTCCTCCGGGCACTCCTTGGCCCAATGGCCTTCCTTGCCACAGTTATGGCATGCACCCTTCTTGGCGCCCTTCTTGCCGCCGCCCTTACCACCGCCTCGCTTGTCGCTGCTGCTGCCACCCTACGTTTTGGTGACCAGGGCAGTTGAGGATGACGAGGTCTCGCCACCGCTCCGACGGTGCACCTCGTTGCGGATGTACTTAGCGACTGCGCCGTAGGTGAGTTTATTCTCCTCCCAACCTCCCAACTTGGTGATGAGAGGACCCCAACTGTCGGGTAGAGCCATGAGGAGCGCCATCGCCTGCATCTTCGTTTCAATCTTCCACCCCACATCATTGCATTGCAAGGCAAGAGACTCAATCTGATGCATGGCGGAAATGACATCCTCACCCTCCTCGATCTTCACCGTAAAAAAGTCGCTTCATTACGAAGATCTTGTTGGCTAGGGATGTTGATTGGTGAATGGAGCAGAGCTTCTTCCACGTATTGGCTGCCAGCTTGCAGCCATGGATATAGCCCCACTAAGATTCATGCAGCGCCGACAAGAGGAGCATCAGCGCCTCCGTGTTCTTCTTCACGAAGGCCGTCTTCTCCTCGTCCGATGCGCTCGCATCTTGAACCTCCGTGTCCTTCATAAGCTCCAGCAGTCCCTTGTACGCGAGGTAGATCTCAAAATTCCACCACCATAGCCCGAATCCAGGGCCGCCCATGTATTTTTGGATGGGCGAGGACTCCGGCTTCTGCGCCATGTTGAACTTCTACAAGGGACAGTCTTAGAGTGTGACGGCGATGTCGCCCGGAGCGACACTCCCGTGCGTTGCGGAAGGCGTGAACGTCTTGGTAGGCAGGTCAGGGCTGTGGGTCCATAACTCTTTGTCAGGAATGCTGTCCTGGCGTGCCCTGAAATGCCTAAGTGTGCACAGCTACTTGGTGCAGAGAGACTTCCAAGGGAGGTGTGTGCTTTGGGTCGCCACAACACCAAGGGAGCATAATTCTGGCAGAATACAGATTGCGGAAACTTAGAAAGGCTGCGCGGAGCGGCTGGTGCTGTCGCAGAACAACCGCGGAATGGCTGCGGAGTTCTTAAAAAAACGGTCGGAGTGGTGGTGGGCCCTCCCAGGACCTCCCGCCGAGGAAGTGGGCACTGCTGCTGCTGCTACTCAAGGCAACGGTTGCGGTTGCTCAAGGCTACTACGGTTGATGCGTCTCTGCTACGCAGCTGTGCAAGCACTGGCTCGCTGCTCTGAAACCATGATAGACAGCTTCCTAGTACTGCTGCCGCTGGTGCGGCAGTACAAGCCGGCCAGCTAACTCACTAGCACACACAGGTGGAGGTGAGAGCAGCAAGGGGTTGGCTAGGGACACAATTACAAGTGTCAGAAGCTGCAAAATGTTGAATTGTGTAGAGAGAAATGACAACTGAGGCCAGAACAGCCTGGAGCTGGTCCACACGGACTTGTGTGGCCCGATGCAAACCCAGAGCTTTGGAGGCTTTAGGTATTTTTTTACCTTCATTGATGATTTCAGCCGTTACACTGCTGTGTACTTCCTTGCTTCCAAGGACCAGTGCTTTGACAGGTTCAAGGAGTTCAAGGTAATGGTGGAGAACCAGACTGGCAAGAAAATCAAGGCAGTGGGCAGCGACCGCGGTGGAGAGTACCACCGCAATTCCACCTGATCTTTCCAATGGTGAAGTCTGATCGACGATCAGAGCAAGCATCTGGTAGTTTCCTGGAACTTGCTCATGTGGACCTGAAACTGAGCCGGATGGCTCCTTTCCCAACAATCTTCCACTTTGCCGTAGTCAGAGTGAGCTGAGTCCACATGCCTTCATGCAGAACTGCTGCTTCTCACGGGTCACTGGCTTGGTACAGAAATCAACGACCTGCTTGCTGGTTGGAGTAAATTCCAGCACTGACACCAAATGTTGGAACTGGAGGAGAGAGGGAGCTTTTGAGCAGCGAGCATGTGGGACTGAAAGGGCATCAGTTGTGCTGAAGAATGGTTGTTGAATCACTCAAAATGATGGAGTACTTACAGAGCTAGAGCTTGGGCAAGTCAGCCCTCTCACAAGCCACACCACTTAGCCATGGAGGCTAAGGCTCACACACTAGAGTCCATAAACTCACACAAGAGATAAAATCAACCTAGCAATCCAACTGACCACTCACACACGACATAGAGAGCTAGAAAATGCTCTCATGGTACACTCCTAGTGGTCACATAACCCACAATCTCATAGAGAATCGCCATGTGTCCATGGCTCGCACACAAGGATCTCACCTCACCTAAAAAATAAGGAGAGGTACCTTTTTCCTAGTCAGCACACTCTGACAAGGCAATCCAAGAATCTAGGACCTTTTTGGATATTTCTCCCATCAGGTCTTGACTCTGGACCTCTTGCCTTTTTCTTTTCTCAGGCTAAGGCATGGAGCCATCGCCCATGGTCACCCAGGCACCAGCGGTTGATGACCCCGGAAATTTCGAAAATTCATATCTCTCAATCTGACCGTTGGATTGGCCTGAAACTTGGACCATAGACAATTTGCCACTTGATCTTTCCAATGGTGAAGTTCGATTGACGATCGGAGCAAGCATCTGGTAGTTTCCTGGAAATTACTCCTGTGGACCTGAAACTGAGCCGGATGGCTCCTTTCCCAACAATCTCCCACTTTGCCGTAGTCAGAGTGGACTGAGTCCACATGCCTTCATGCAGAACTGCTGCTTCTCATGGGTCACTGGCTTGGTACAGAAATCAGCGACGTGCTTGCTGGTTGGAGTAAATTCCAGCTTGATAGCACCCTCCTGTACCATGTCCCTGATGAAGTGATATGTAATGTCAATGTGCTTCGTGCGTGCCTGGTACTCAGGATTCTTGGCGAGTGCGATTGCGCTCTGGTTGTCGACGCGCACAGGAACTGGAACTACTGCACTCCTACTCATCTCCGCAATGAGATACTGAAGCCAAACTGCTCCCTTGGCTCCAAAGCTGAGAGAGAGACGTACTCAGCTTCCGTGCTTGAGGTGGCCACGACCACCTGCCGCTTGCTGCACCAACTGATGGCCCCGCCATTCATGAGGAACACATGTCCAGAGATAGACTTGCGGTCCTTAGGGTTTGAAGCCCAATGTGTGTCTGTGTAGCCGATGATGCTGTTCTCATTGCCGTTGTAGGTGATGCCAATGTTGATGGCTCTAACAAGGGAGGATCCGCTTCACTGCCTTCTGGTGCTCAGGTCCGGGGTTCGCCATGTGCTGGCTCATAGCGCTCACAGCCTGTGCGAGGTCCGGCCTGGTTGCCACCATCAGGTACATGAGACTGCCGACAGCGCTTTGGTACTTCTGCCGCTCAGCTGCATCTACTTCTCCACTGAAACTCACAAGGTACTGTCGCGTCTCAAGTGGCGTGCCGATGGATTTTGCCTCTGCCATGCCGAACCGCTGCAAAACATCCTTGATGTAGCAGCTCTGCTGCAGCGAGAGAGAGCATGATTTGCTGTCACGTGTGATCTGGATGCCGAGGAAGTATGACGCCTTCCCGAGATCAGACATCTGGAAGCGCTCCTGCATGGCCTCCTTGAACTCCTGCATTGCAGACATGCTGTTGGAAAGGAGGAGCATATCATCCACACAGACAGTGATCATGAGGATCTCATGCCCATGCTGCCAACGATAGACGATGTAGTCGCACTCGTTGCGTTCGAACCCCATGCACTGCAATGTCGCATCCAATTTCTGGTTCCCAGCACGCGACGCTTGCTTGAGGCCGTACAACGACTTCTACAGCTTGCAAACCAGGTGCTCCTGGCCATCCATGATGAATCCCTCTGGCTGCTCCATGTAGATCTCCTCCTCCAAGTCACCGTTCAAGAATGCCGTCTTGACATCCATGTGGTGGATCTCAAAGTCCTTAGCTGCTGCATACGAGAGGAGCGTGTGCACAGAGGCAAACATTGCAACAGGGACAAAGGTTTGTGTGTAGTCAATGCCCTCCTGCTGTGAGAAGTCCTTGGCGACCAGCCTTGCCTCACACTCACTTCCACGTTTCCATCTGCTCCCCGCTTCTTCTTGAACACCCACTTGCACTTGATCACCTTGCATCCAGGTGGACGCTAAGTCAGCTCCCATGTGCCGTTGTCCAGTTGCGACTGTATCTTCTGCTGCACAGCTTGCACCCAATCTGCTGCATCTGGTGCAACCATGGCCTCCTTGTATGACAATGGCGCATCTGAATCTACTGCAACTGTGACGTTCATCTATTCTGGTTTCTGCAACATCCAGAAATGGCCGCGCTCACCAGGCTTGTAGCGCACCTTCAGAGGGTACCTGCGACATGGTGCTGGAGCGTTAGCGGGCGGCTGGCGTGGTGCTGCTGGCACAACTGCTGCTGGTGGTGGTGCTGCATCCCCCTCTTCTTCTTCTGCCGATGAGGCTGCTGTATCTGCAGCATCTGACATAGGAGAGTAGGGTGATTCTCCCACTGCCACAGTAGAGGAAGGATCAGGAGAGACTAGGCCAGGAAGGATATTTGCTCCCACTGCCTCGTCAGCTGCTGGTTCTGCTGCCTCTTCACAGACAATGTTGGTGTCGATGACGTTGCTCTCGTTGAAGATGACATCCCTGGAGATGATGACGTGGCCTGTATCCTTCTCGTAGAGGCGATAGGCCTTGCTTGCCACGTCATAGCCGATCATCAGCATCTGTGCGCTCTTCACGTCCACATCTGTCGCTTCTCCTTCGGCATGTGCATGTGTGCCAAGCTGCCAAACACGCGAAGATGACCCACGCTCGGCTTCTTGCCAAACCACGCCTCGTACGGCGTCATCTCCTCAGCGCCTTAGTTGGACTGCGGTTCTTGATGTACACCACAGTGCTCATTGCTTCAGCCCAAAAGTCGTATGTTAGCCGAGCCACGTGCAGCATGGAGCGTGCCGACTCAATGATGGTGCGGTTGGCGCATTCTACTACACCGTTCTTCTGCAATGAGTACGGTGCGGTACGCTGTGCCTTGATTCCAGCTGCTGCGAGGTAGTCCTGGAACTCCTTGCTCAGGTACCGCGGTCGCTGCGCAGCGCCTTGATTTTCTTGCCATTCTGGTTCTCCACCATTACCTTGAACTCCTCAAACCTATCAAAGCACTGGTCCTTGGAAGCAAGGAAGTACACAACAGTGTAACCGCTGAAATCATCAATGAAGGTCAAAAAATACCTAGAGCCTCCAAAGCTCTAGGTCTGCATCGGGCCACACAAGTCCGTGTGGACCAGCTCCAGCACCTCCTTCACACGCTCTCCTGCTCTAGAGAACGCCTCGCGACGCTGGTTCCCTTCCAAACAGCCGATGCACAACTGCTGCTCAAAGTTGGAGATGGTGGAGAGGTCACGCATCATCTGCTTCACTTCAAGCTGCTGCAAGGTGCGCATGCCGATGTGGCTATAGCGCGAATGCCAGATCTCACCATCTGTTGCCTGCACCACTGCTGCAAGACTTTGTTCATGCGGGATCTTGGTCGCCCCCAGCAGGCGGTACATGTCGCCCTCCTTCACCGACCTGTCCAACTCCTCTCCTATGTCTTTGTTGAGGATGTAGCCATAGTCGTGGTCAAATACAACACGCAGTCCTGTGTTGGTAAAAGAGGAGACTGAGAGGAGGTTGAACGCGGCATTAGGTACATACGGCACGCCATGGAACACTCCCACTTCAATGCCACGTGGGGTCTCCAACCACATCTCCACAATCCCAATCCCCTCAGCATGCACCACCCGATCATCACCCATAGCGATAGGACGGGGAGGGATGGACAATAGTTGTGTAAACCACTCCTTGTGATGTGTCAGGCTCTTGGTACACCCTGAGTCCTTGTACCATGCGAGATCCGCCTTCTCCACCTGCGACATGTCAGACTTCGCCATGAAGAGACGGTCGCGCACNATGTAGCCATAGTCATCATCGAAGACGACGCGCAGTCCTGTGTTTGTAAGAGAGGAGACTGAGAGGAGGTTGAATGCAGCATCAGGTACATACAGCACGCCATGGAACACTCCCACTTCAATGCCACGTGGGGTCTCCAACCACATCTCCACAATCCCAATCCCCTCAGCATACACCACCCGATCATCACCCATAGCGATAGGACGGGGAGGGATGGACAGCAGCTGCGTAAACCACACCTTGTGATGTGTGAGACTCTTGGTACACCCTGAGTCCTTGTACCATGCGAGATCCGCCTTCTCCACCTGCGACATGTCAGACTTCGCCATGAAGAGACGGTCGCGCACCTCCTTGGCCACATTCATGTTGCCAAAGTGGTGCACACCAGCCTGGTTTTGCTGCTGCTGCTGCTGCTGCTGCTGCTGTGGAGACTGCTACTTTTTCTGCTGCTGCTGCTGCTCTTTCTGGTCCCTCTTGAGCTTGAAACACTCCTTTTTGTAGTGTCCCTCTTTCTGGCAGTAGTGGCCTTTGCCTTTCTTCTTACCTCTCTGCTGCCCAAACTGTTGTTGTTGCTGCAGGTTGCGTGAGCTCGTGGCCACAAAAATTGTTTCACTGATGTCGCCGCCATTGCGCTTTGCTGCATTGCGACGCAATTCCACCTGCACCAGGTGTGTGCAGATGAAGTCGAGGTCGAGAGTGGGCTGGCACTCCAGCGTCTCTCGCACCATGTCATAGCTGGTTGGGAGTCCCCTCAGCAAGAGGAGGATGAAGTGCGTCTATTCCACAGGGTTGCCTGCCGCTCTCAACTGCTTCGCCAGCTGCTTTGCCTTGTCGAGGTGTGCCTCCATCCCTTCACCACCCTGCATTTTCAGTGCCATCATCTTCTCCTCCAAAAGCATGAGGAATGCAGCATCCTTGCTCTCATACTTCTTGCACAACGCGTCCCACCCCTCTTTTGCAGTAGCCTAGTCACTCACATACTAGAGATGCGGGTTGGAGATGGTGTTGACAAGCAGCCTGTAGGCCTGCCTATCCTTCTTCTTCCACTCCTCATATGCCGCTGCTGCAGTTGTAGATGAACTTGCATCTGCTATACCTTTCTTCGGCGTTTTCCCCGTCACCACCTGCGCTACGGTGATGCCTTTTGCCTGTGGAGGCGGAGCACGCTCTTCGCTGATCACCACCTCCCACAAGCCCCTCTCCTCCAAAAGAAGACGGGTACGGATCTTCCAAAACGTGAACTTGGCACGCCCTTCCAGCCTCTCCAATGGTTGGGCTGCTGTCACAACGCCTGTTGCTGCCATTTTGAGCCTCGGTGATGCTCAACGCTGCCCTTGGATGGCGGCACTACCCCTACTGTGACTGCTGCTGTGGAGAACGTGCTTTTGCTGCTGCCGCTGCTGCTGCTCCTTCTGGTCCCTCTTGAGCTTGCAATTCTCCTTTTTGTAGTGTCCCTCTTTTTGGCAGTAATGGCATTTGCCTTTCTTCTTGCCTCTCTGCTACCCAAACTGTTGTTGTTGCTGCAGGTTGCGTGAGTTCGTGGCCACAAAAGTTGTTTCACTACTGTCGCCGCTATTCAATTCTGCAAAATATTGAATTGTGCAGAGAGAAATGACAACTGAGGCCAGAACAGCCTAAATAGTGTCACAGCCCTAGTGGATGTGCACACACGCAGCACACAAGGGCGCTATTTTCTAGCAGGACAATACAGTGGCAAAGACACTGTTTTGACCATAACTCCTTGTAGACATGTCAGAACGATGAGCCGTTTGAACCAGAACGGCCGCATCAACAAGATCTACATCCTGATAGGCTGCACGCCTATGTGCTGTCCCACAGCATGAATCTAAAAAAAACAAGAGTCTCTTGGGCGCCAGTCGCCGCCGGCCGCCGGTCTTCTGCCACCGTCGCCAGTCTCAAGGATCTGCACGTGAATGGACATGAGCCGAGGGGTCACCGTAAGCCGTGTACGACACACACAACAACAAAAGGACCACAAGATCCTTCTTCCTCCTCCTCCGGGGTCATGAGCCCACGCTCGTAGGCCATTGCGGACCTGCGGAGTCAGCACGATGAGATACGTCACCTGCAGCAGCATCAGACCGACGCCATCCGCACGCTCACTGATCTTCTTCGGAGTCAGTCCACGGCCCCACATCACACCTCTGGGGGAGATTGCGGTGTCATGCCTTCTGCACAGTAGTCAGCATCTACACCGAGAGCGGTTGGACAGGATCCGCCACTTCTTGATCCTTTGGAGGAGGACCCTGATATGCCAGGCATGGACGATGACACTCCCAAGAGGGAGATTCGCGTACTTCAGGAGTGTCTCGCCAGTTTTAGACACGTTCCGGTTCCCTGCTCCCGGATATCCGATCTTCGCCTGAGACCTACCCCGGCGGCTTTCCTCATCCTGATGTCTTTCCCATTCGTCGTCTTTCCCATCCGTCGTCTTTCCCATCCTGTGGTTGCTCTCCCTACAGCAACCTAAGGACTTCGAGACACCGCCCCCACGATATGTCTGCGAGGACGGCTTTGACTGATGGGAGACCCTTTTCCAGGTCTGGACCACTTCAGAAGGGGTTTGGCCCTACTACCACAGTTAGTACCAGGTTATGGACCGTGCTCAGGTGCTGACAGCGGCTCGGGTGATGCCCGGACTTCTTTACGCCATGCCTCGCATGACTTTCGTGGACTTTCGCCCCTTCCTTGGAGAGGCCGACACAGGCGTGGGTGCCGACCCACGTCGGGGCTGGGAGCTGGCATTGTCCCTGCTTGCTGCAGAGACACACGCCACCTGTGCGGCTCACATCCACGCCTTCCACTCCCTTCGTCAGGGACCTGCCAAGCCCGCAGCCACTTACTGGCGGCGCGCCATGCGCATCTGCACGCGCCTTGGGACCACAGGAGGGAAAAAACTGTGGGCGCTTCGCACACTCACGATCGAAGTCCGTCTTGAGCATGCTGACATCTTCACGAGGTACAGCGACGTCGCGTTCGAGCCCTTCTCCACCTCCTTTTACCTTCTTCCTTGGACGCATCAGCTTTTCCTCCAGGTGACATCCACTCGTGAGGCAGCCGTTGCCCATCAGGAGAGTTCACTTCGTGCACCGGTCATCGCGTCACCACTGACGCCTCTCTTGCAGTTCACTTCTCCATCCTTTGGCATGCCTTCCTCTTCCCCTTCCACCCTAGCTACCCCGACTCAGACGAAGGGTGTGGCAGCAGCAACACAGGGGAAGAAGAGTAAAAAGAAGTGTGGCTCGGGCCAGCATCTGTCACCGCAGCAGCAGTCATCAGGTAGTAGTAGTGGACGCACTGTTCACTGCTACAACTGTGGAGGCGCTCACCGCTACACCGAGTCCCAGCAGCCGCTCTACTGGGTGCGGATCACCTGCGGGTTAAGTCCCGCAACGAGCGCAACCCTCGTGTTTAGTTGCCACAGAAGGAACCCTAGACAGACTGCAGGCTGCACACACACAGGGGTCTACGTTGAGCAGCACAACCTCTGGTCGTGCGGCGACCTTGACCGCAGCAGTTCCCGCTTCCCCACCGGCGAGCAACAGAGACCCGGACCCCCATGACCGCATTATCGCCGAGTGTGTCGTCACAGCCGGGTGGTTCACAGACTGTTTGTTTGTATGTTCTTGTCTCTCGTGATGATTCGTGTAGGGGAGCACAGCTAGCATGTGATGATGATGGGCCTGACAATACAGATTGGATTTCTGAGTCTCACCTGTGCACCCTTCGTCGTTCTCCCTCCTTTGTTGCCAAGCGCCCGTCCGCAGCCGAGTGTTCCATCGCTCGTTGCACCGTGACGTCCTCCAGTCGTGATTTGAGTGTCACATGGATCATCAATTCTGGTACCACTCACCACATGATATGTCTTCGTACTAACTTTTTTTTCCTCGGTCCTGTGGCGTCTGTTCGCTCTGTTTGCACAGGCTCTGGTCAGTCCTTGCGAGTCCAGGGTGTTGGGGTTGTGTGCTTTGATGGTCCGTCTGGCCCCTTGTATCTCTCCAACGTGCTTTTTGTGCCTGACCTTGAGCTCAGCTTGCTCTCTGTGCGTGCCTGTACTTTGATGGGACTCTCTGTGGAGCACACTACCGACTCCGCGACAGTGACTGCTCTTGATACTCGCACTGTTGTCCTTCATGCCTCTATTGTGGATGATCTGTATCATGTTCCTCGGATCTCTTCTTCTCCTTGCTCCCCTTCCCCTCCTGCTTGTGTGTTTGTCACTGGTGTCCTGTCTGTTGAGCACCAGCACCTGCTGCATCAACGTCTGTGTCATGTGGGCTCCGACACTGTGTTGAAGCTCATTAGGACACAGCCCACCCTCGGTCTTGACGCAGCCTCTTTCGAGAGGCTGCCCAAGACCGATTGTCTGTTTTGCGCTCAGGGTAAGATGCATCACTGCACCTACCCTGACTCCCATTCTTGAGCCCTTCGTCCCCTCGAGCTGGTCCATTCGGACCTTCTCGGTCCTCTCCCTGTCAAGACCTTATCCGATCGGGGCCAATATGTCCTGACCCTGACCGATGATTTCACCCGGATGCGGTGGGTCTATAGCCTGCGCCAGAAGATTGATGCCGGTTTCGTGGTTTGTCTCTGGCTAGTGATGGCTGAGCGTCAGTCTTGCCACTCGCTGCATACCTTCCGCTCGGATCACGGCGGCAAGTTTCTTGGAGAAATGGACAGTTTCTTTGCCGAGCGCGGGATTTTTCACCAGGTCTCTGCTCCTGCCACTCCTCAGTACAACGGTGTCTCTGAGCGCTGGAACCGCACCATGGAGGATGCTGTTCGTGCTATGCGGTCAGAGTACGGTCTCCCGGAATCCTTCGCCTTCGAAGGATTCGCCTACATGACGTGGGTCTGGAACCTCCTCCCGCACGGTCCTCTTCCGGACCACGTTACACCGTATGAGCTCTGGTTTGGCCATTGTGCCGATCTGCATCTTGCACCTGTCTGGGGCTCAGTGGCTTTTGTGTGGTACACGAAGGATGAGCAGGGGTCCAAGGTCTCTTTGCGGGGTCGCTTGTGTGCCTTCGTTGGTATCTCCCCGCGGTCGAAGGCCTGACGTTTTTGGGATCCCGCCCGTCGTCGCATTATTGAGTCCCGCGACTCGCTCTTCTTTGAGTCCCTCACCTACCGCGATCTGACCTCGATTGTGTCGATGTCTGTTACACACATTCCTACGTGTGAGGTTTCGCGACAGATGCGGGAGTCTGAGCCTAATGTGCTTCGTGCAAGCATGAAAGACACCAGAGTTCTCCGCAATCACAAGAGCACTCTGGTTGTCACAACGAAGCACATTGGGGGGCACTGACTGACCCAGCTCAAGGAACAAGCGTTGCAGCCACACTGCCTTAGTAGCTCCTGCACCCAGAGCAACATACTCTGCCTCCGACGAGTTACGTGCGATGCAGCCCTACTTCCCACTGCGCCAGGACACAGCGGTACCACCAAGCAGGAACACGTAACCGGTGCGACTGCGTCCATCTGGGCTCCAGGCCCAGTCACTATCGGTGTAGCCGTCAAGAACCACCGAGCACTGCCGGCGAAAGCAGAGTCCGAGGTACGGCGCGGAAACCACATACCACACCAATCGCACAGCCGCCTGGAGGGCTCTAGTACGTGGAGACTGTGAAAACTACACAAGGAGGTTGACGATAAAAGCGATGTCACGGCGTGTGGTAGTGGCCATGACATCAGAGATCCGATGAGGCGGAGGTACAAGGTCACATCCACTGTCTCCCCCAGTTGTGTGGGATCGTCCACCTTCAGAGCGTCCTACCCATCAGGTGTGAGGGGTGTGGAGGCTGTTGGCACTGCGTGGAGGAGGTCACTGAAGCGCTCCCCCAAAACGCATGCGTATCGGGCCTGATGAAACAGAAGCGTCCGGTGTCTACGGTCTCATACAATCTCCATGCCAAGAAACACCACTTCAATGCCAAGGTCCTTCATCCTATAGGCAGTCTGGAGGACCGCCTTGGCCTCCTTCGCGGCCTCAATGGAGGGAGACGCGATCAGGAGGTCGTCCACATAGACCAGGATGGCAGTGAACCGCTCAGGCGCCTGTCGGATGAAAAGGGAGGGATCTACCTTGCTCTGTACATATCCCGCACGAGTCAGAGTATCTGTGATCTCCCGGTTCCAGTACCGTGGAGACTACTTGAGTCCGTACAAGGACATGCGCAAGCGCCAGACCTTGTCAGCGTCCTCAAAGCGTGGTGGCTGGGCCAAATAAATCTCCTCATCGAGAGAGCCATGTAGGAACGCATTGTTCACATCCATCTGGTGTAGTTCACAGTCATGCTGAGCCACCATACCAAACAGAGTACAAGCTGAGGTCATGCGGCCAACAGGGGCAAAGGTGTCAGTGTAATCAATGCCCTCGATCTGAGAGTACCCCTTGACGACCAAGCAAGCCTTGTGGCATTCCAGTGAGCCATTCGGCTTCACCTTCTTGCGAAAGACCGACTTGACCTGAATCGCCTTCCTCCCAGGGAGAAGGTCGACTAGCTCGTAAACTCCGTACTCTCGGATGGCACGAAGCTCATCCTCGCAGGTGGCACGCCAGGCGTTGGCATCCTCTGATGAGAGAGCGTCCCTCAGTGTGCCCGGATCAGGCACCAACGAGGGAGAGCTCTGGGTGGCGAGTGCACACGCCTCAGAACTGGGCCTGACGACCACAAGGTCAGCTGCTGCATCACAAGCGGTACGAAACTCGCGAGTGACGAGATCGTGCCCTACAAGATACGCTGGATGTGCCTTTATATGATCTGTACAAAAACTCCGGCCGAGGGCCTTTGTGCTGGGATCGCCACTCGCAACGCTGCGAGTGGAGCGCTTGGGTGCAGGACCTGACACTCGCTGGGCTACGGAGCCCAACGATCGAAGATGACCACCGGGCTCACGCGAGTAGCCTGGGCTCAAAGGGCTGACCGCAGGCTTAAAGACAGGCACAAGCACATCCGGTGAGGACTGAGGCACAGGGGCAGGTGATGCAGTGGGAGGAGAGGCTGGTGAACTGATGGGAGACGCAGGACTGGGAGTGGTAGTAGGACCGCCCACAGAGATAGGAGTACCGGTGGACAGAGGGACAGCATCATGGATGTCTGTGGGACGCAAGGGCACAGGAGAGAAGACAGGCTAGGCGGGAGAGGTCTTAGGGCCGACAGCGATGATCGACGGGTCATCAAGAGTCGGAGACCGAGAAGTGGGGGGTGCTCGAACGGACACATTTGAGCATCACTTCATGCGTGATCTGGTGGAGCAACACGTTCGGCACTGACATGCAGCGTGCTGACTTCTTGACGAAGGCACTGGCGCACGGGAAGTTTCTGGTGGCCATTCCTTCCGTTGGGCTGTGCCCCTTGCCTGCGAGTGGTTGAGTACGGGATGTGTCTCTGTCTGTGTTGTGACTATTTTTGCACTCGTTGGTGCACTCGTTGTTGCACTCGTTTCAGTGATGCGCGTGTATGGACATGCGTACCATTGGGTCATGGGGGAGTGTTGTGATTTGTGACGTTCCTGTCGACCTGTACAGTTTACTTTGACCACTCGGCCATGTCCATGCTCATGCAGATCCCTGATGCGGACCCAGGTGGCACCAGGGCGTCGTCTGGTGGTGGACTACCTGCTCGGAGCTGATCGACGGTCGCCCCAGAGTCCTGGATGCTGTCTGGGACCTTTTGTAGGTTTTTTGCAGCTTGTAGGATTTTATCGGTGGACTGGCCGTGGGCCCGATTTGCATATCTTTGCATTGTGTGTCCACTGTTTATTACCGGATGCAGGCATGTGACCAGCCGTAGCATCCAGCTTGAGATTCTGCACGTGTAGGTTCAGACGGCATAGCGTTCTGACTTGTCCATACTGAGTTACGGCCAAAACAGTGGTTTTGGGCCGGTTTTAGGACAGACCTTGCATTGCCGCGTGTGACACCCGCCGTGCGCCGTGGCAGGTACTTATGCCATGGACCTGTCATTTGTCATTTCTCTCTGTAAATACTATTTGTAGCATTCTGACACTTTGCCCTGTGTCCCACAGCCAGACCCTTGTCGTTGTGTACACGACTTGTGACTGTCGTCACCGTCTGACGAGGCATTGACGCCTAGTCAGCGGCAATATCGCTAGGAAGTTTCCACACATTGTCTCAGCTTTATGATAAATTAACACGTGTATTTTGGTTGACTTTCAATGGAAATAATAAATGCATGAAAGTTACAGATCAATTCCCCAAATTATCATCCCACATTGCATCTGCTAACTGTCGCCGAATATTCCTAATGAACACATCTCCAAGGGTACACTTGCCGCATACCCACTGTCCTCACAACGAAAGGACGTCGTACCTAGTTTTCGCACAAAAGAATGATAGGTTCACTTTGGCAGAGAAATACGTATAACGTCCAAGAAATATAGATAATGCTTTTGAGGGCCATTTTTTAAAACAAATACTTCGGACGTCCACCATGCCAGAAATCGTATGGGGGACGATGTAATTCTCCACATACCCAGTTTCCACACGGGCCAGCGGAAGACAACAGCATTGAAACAGGACCCCATGGTAGCCTCGCGCACCAAGGACAGCGTGGCAGTCAACAATACCAGTACACCACACATTTTCGAGATTCCACCCTGGCTCGGCGTCTTTATCATTGCGGACTAGCATTGGTCCAGTGCATACGCGACACTTCTAAGCGTCCAATGATCGTGGGCCGCTCACGCGCCTATTGCGAGCACCATCCATCCTGTGCAAATTATATTAAGAAGCAAACTTCACCGTGTAAACCGTCAAAATGAACGTTGAACCGAAAAGTGGTATGTTGAAGAAGGGACAGAGTTCAATTCTACAGTCCACGTCCGGACGTCGGAACGTCATGTCCACAACGCCGTGTGTCCTATCCCTCACCCTAATCATGATGTACATTGTACGGTTAACCATCGCAAACCAACGACATGTCTTCTGAATGGCGCTTGAACTGCGGAAAAGGTCGAGGGTGGAGTACTGGATATTATGTGGACCCCTTTGTTGCCCACCGAGCATCGATCGCAACCAAGGAAGCATGGGACCGCAGAGAGGCATGTACGAGGAGCGTACATGACCACCATCCGCCAGAGTCCACATGGCCCGCGACACCTGAAGCCATGGCACGGACCCTCGACTGACCATTGCCCAGGGTGAGACCATTGAACAGCCCAGACGTATGGGAGCCATGGATCTCATCCGAGCCTAACTGTTCATGCAAATGTAACCGCTCCTAGGGCACGTAGAAATACGGAGCTTTCAATCGCCATTAGCCTTCTCCATTCACAATGTTGTACAAGACATGGGTCAAGCGGTCTATGGACATGACGACACCGAGCCCAGTGACGTTATGGACGTGCGTACGCGTTTCTACACCGAGCGTACGTACACAGGGGCAACTGTTTTGAGGATCTACCGGTGGGATGAAGTTGGCGCATGGGGCGGCAAACCTGCCACAACCAGCAGGCCACATCTCACTCCCCAGCAAGTGGAGGAGGCATGGGCTACGGTCAAGGCTCGCTGGGACACACACGTTGCAACGGAGGTCCAACGTAGTTGGGTGCACGACCCATGCGAACCAGAGACCATGTGTTGGATTTTGGGTGTTCGCATGCCAACTCCGCGTCCAGCAAACACCCCTGGGTAGTGGATGCCTTGGGCTTGATACCCTCGGTTGTTGCTTTGGTTATGTTTTCATGTCTTCTTCATCAACATAACCAATGTTGTCTTCTTCGCATGTGCCACATAGAATGCATTCAGTGTTTAGCACTGCCATGAATTTTCTACAATGTATGCTTCTACATTGATAGCTGACAAACAGTGGACATGTTGTACATTTTTCAATGGTTTGTTCAAGTATGTGACCACTTAACATGTCTCCTTGGGGCAGGCAGCGGTCATGCTGAATATGTATGGATGAGAACATTGTCCAGGTGTCCACTACATTTCTAGGGTTTAGGTATGCATTGTTCACAAATTGGTCATGGCGTACATATTTGTACGCTTTCATACACTATGTGACTACTTTGTATCAGTATTGGTGCCCTCTGCTTTGACTCATGGAATCCCTCTGTCTGGTAGGTAGCCGCTTGTACACTCTCTATCACTGTGTAACGGCTACTCATGTAGAGTACTAATACACCCTTGAAGAGTACCTACTTGGGACTATGGTGGATTGTGAACATGCTCGTACTGGCTGAATTAGAAATAAATGAATGT
>SZWC01004885.1:60867-96557 GCA_023375785.1 Penium margaritaceum | reverse complement strand
AGTGGATGCCTTGGGCTTGATACCCTCGGTTGTTGCTTTGGTTATGTTTTCATGTCTTCTTCATCAACATAACCAATGTTGTCTTCTTCGCATGTGCCACATAGAATGCATTCAGTGTTTAGCACTGCCATGAATTTTCTACAATGTATGCTTCTACATTGATAGCTGACAAACAGTGGACATGTTGTACATTTTTCAATGGTTTGTTCAAGTATGTGACCACTTAATATGTCTCCTTGGGGCAGGCAGCGGTCATGCTGAATATGTATGGATGAGAACATTGTCCAGGTGTCCACTACATTTCTAGGGTTTAGGTATGCATTGTTCACAAATTGGTCATGGCGTACATATTTGTACGCTTTCATACACTATGTNTCAACATAACCAATGTTGTCTTCTTCGCATGTGCCACATAGAATGCATTCAGTGTTTAGCACTGCCATGAATTTTCTACAATGTATGCTTCTACATTGATAGCTGACAAACAGTGGACATGTTGTACATTTTTCAATGGTTTGTTCAAGTATGTGACCACTTAACATGTCTCCTTGGGGCAGGCAGCGGTCATGCTGAATATGTATGGATGAGAACATTGTCCAGGTGTCCACTACATTTCTAGGGTTTAGGTATGCATTGTTCACAAATTGGTCATGGCGTACATATTTGTACGCTTTCATACACTATGTGACTACTTTGTATCAGTATTGGTGCCCTCTGCTTTGACTCATGGAATCCCTCTGTCTGGTAGGTAGCCGCTTGTACACTCTCTATCACTGTGTAACGGCTACTCATGTAGAGTACTAATACACCCTTGAAGAGTACCTACTTGGGACTATGGTGGATTGTGAACATGCTCGTACTGGCTGAATTAGAAATAAATGAATGTACTATTAATGGCTAAGGTTAATTCGATTGTAATTATTGACCAGGTGAAGCAAACACAACGAACAGTGGAGGAGTGAAATGACATTGAGAACATCTTCCAGAACATCAAGCCCAATAGAACAGAGGCGCTAAGTCACATGTACTGATCCACAACTGAACGTACACAGGTAAGTTGTGCACAAAACAGATGACTTCACAAGCAGGACACTCTGCACCTTCACTCAACTCTAGGCATGCATCATAGAAGACTTCCCCAAAGGGGGACGCACACATGCCCGTTCATGGGTTGGCCACTTGATATCTGGCCTCCTCCACCTCTCTCTTCCCCCGGTTGAGACTAGCCATCTTGGAACACATCACTTCTGCATCCTTCACCGCACATCCCGTGCCGTGGGCCACATGTGATCTGACCCTATGCCGGTGCCATCTGAGCCTTGGTTGCCGCTTGACCACCGTCTTCAGCAGGACATGGATCTGCCTCACCTACACAGAACACCAAAAGTACAGATAACAAAGTTAAAGTTGTTGAAGAACAATGGCATTCACCATGGGCCAACAATGCATGACACACAATGTAGCATTACCTATGTTCACATAGAACGGCCTCTGCGATTCCGTTTGCGTTGTATGGGTTCGTTGTCCCCGGAAGCGTCAGAGTGGGAGGAGCCATCCGTCGACTCCCAATCTTCTGTCTCTGTCGTCTCATAGTTTGAGGCACTATCTTCCTCTGGCCAGTCTAATGAGCAGGGATCGGTGTCTGTAGGACTCACAGGGTTGTCAACTTGGGATGAGAATGCGGGGTCTGTTGGTTCTCCCGCCTTTTCACTTTCACTTGCATCATCTGTGGTTGTGCCTCCTGTTGTTGTTGCCGCACCACAAACCTCACCACTTTCACCTATTGCAAGAGCTGCATCTACCGCACCACCTGCAGTACCACGTTCACCTGCCATGGCTGCCGCTGCAGCCACGGCAGCCTCATTCGATGCATCACCACCACCCCCGTCAGCACCCGTGGTGGCTACTGCTGCTACTTCTGCTGCTGCTGCTGCTGCTGCTACTTTTAATGCTGCCCGACGTTGTTGTCCACCATCACCTCGCACACCGCGTGCCGAGGCAAGTTGTTTGGCACGAGCAGCGGCTACGTTAGCTGCCAAGAGACCAGGTGGGTTTGTGCATTTCCGTGGGCCATGTCCAGACAGACCGCAATGGCTGCAGATGCGGTCCCTCTTGCGACGGTCGTACCGGTCCTTGCGCTTGGATTTGGGCCTCCCAGCACCACGCTTTTTGCCCGGCAGTCCCCATCCATTTTCTGCGCACTACACCTCGTGAAGGTTCACCCCGGGCATGGGGTGACGGTAGGTTCTCTTCCACGCCATCTTCGTCAGATGGATGTCGACGTACATCTCGGGGTTGACACCAGCGTCCAGTAGCAGAATGAAGGCGTGCTGGCACGGAAATCCGTACTCGGCCCACTGACCGCAGTTGCACCTCTTGGCGTTGCAGTCCACCTCACGGTCGGAGAGACTCTTGGGACCCGAGACCGTCCCAGAGAGTGGAACAGCCGGGATGATGTCGTACTCCCCCGCCTTTTGTGAATAGTTCTTCACTTTTGCTTCCACGAAGGGAGTCACTTTCGTCTCACAATCATGCGTCAGCTTCCGCTGGTCTGCAAACAGCTTCTGCATCCACACGTAGAGCTGGGCAAAGCAGTGGAAGGGGTAGAGATGGCAGAGGTCCAATGACTCCGCCGCGTTGCTGGTTGTGTGACCGCCACGTGCCACGGGGATGTAGACACGGCTCCACGTTGCGAGGGGAATGCCCGGTTCTGCTCCTCCACCGAAAAGGTACTGCATGCCCTACGCGGATGCTTTCTCCAACTCCTCATGTGCGCGCTTGAACTCCCTTGCGGTGAACGCATGCGCGAGGGTCCAGAAGATGCCCGCGACGACACAGCTTGCCTTGGACTTAAAGTTCTCGCGGATGTACTGCGCACAGAATGTGTGCGTAGCAACTCACATTTCTCGAGCCACAGCAGCCAGGAGCCTGACGTCGCGGTCGGAGATGACGGCTGTCCCTCGCTCGCGGGCCGTGGGATACACTTGCAACAATTGCTGCACGAACTGAGTCATGTTGTCCTTGTCCTCCTGTCCGCACAGCGCCCACGCCATGGGCACGAAGTGGTTGTTTGCGTCCCATAATTGAGCAATGAGAAGAACCTGCTTGAAACCATTTTTGAGGAATGTCGCGTCCATGGTAATGAGGCGCTGCACGTGGTTCCACCCTTCCGGACAAGCACCGTGTGTCAAGAAGGCTCGGTGAAAGAGCTTCTTCTTGCCTTGCTCTGTGCATGCGAACGTCCAGGGGTTCACTTGTTTCAACTGGAAGACGTACATGCCATGGGGATGGTCGTTCAACACACGGGTTTGTAACACATGCATTCACGTGTGGGGAAGCAGACCTGGGGGCAAAAGTACTAACCTCCGCAATGTACGTTGGGAAGAGGGACCACGACAGCGTCTTCTCGCCCATTAGCTTCTCCTGGGCCGCATTCTTTGCACGGTACACCACTGTGTACTGTACTTTCTCCCTTGTGCAAGCCTCAACAATCTGCTGCAGCGCCTTTGTGTCGGTAGACGGCTTCTTCTTGATGGCCTGCTCAATGTGCCGCAGCACCCATGCAGCCCGGCGCGCCTGGTCACCCTTCTTCGTAGTGGGGGAACACTTGTGGCCATCCACAAACTCGATGACGGCAACGTTGCCGTGCTTGCGCTCAAAGCACGCCTTCAGGAGCCATGGGCAGCCTGCAGTCTTCCACAGTCCGCAGCGGACTTTGAGGCGGGTTGGATCACTGCGGACCCAAGAGACCGGCATGCCGCGGTCGACTGCGTAGTCTTGGACAGCTTTGCGATAGGCCTCCATGTTGCGAAAGGCCCGTCCGCCTGGAAAATCCGTGCATCTTCCTTTCCGTTTACGTGCACGAGCAAGAGCGGCTTCGACATCTTTGCCAGTCTTGTCCGGCAGGGGCAGCGGCGTCTCCTCATCAGACGACCCTGCACAAAGAACATGGATGGATAGATTTCAGCTAGATGTATAGAAAATAGGCACAATACATACTGGTGTGACTTGGGAAGCAGTCAGCGGACTTCGACATAGCAGGAGGTCCAACCCTGACAGCGACGATGCCATGTCTACATACAAAGTGGGTTCAACCCACCCACACGGTAGCCACGGTATGGACGGACACGTTGACTGCCTCCTAGTCGCATAGTGCGCTCTTCCACACGGTCTGGGGAGTGCGGAGTCATGCGCTCGACGACATTGACGTGACAGTTCCACTCGTGTTCCTCCCACTCAGTCCAAAGGAAGGATGACTCAGGGTGGTAGCGATATACGAGGATGTCGGGAGGATCATCGTCGTCGTCGTCCGGGTAGACGCCAGCGGTGGCGTAAAAAATGGCGGCCATGTTGGCAAAAAGTGGGTATAACAATGCACGTCATGCATCGTAATATGCATCCTACCCACCTTCTGCACTTGGAAAATCCCACCCATTGTTAGCGTGAGGAGGTGGGACATCCCGGAGACCCTTTGCGACGAAGTGGCGAAATTGCAGGAACATGTGGAGTACACATCAACAATGGCTCAATGGTCACGACCCTTGCGAACGAAGAGAGAGAACGTCCACATCACATGGCGGTTGGCCGACTTACCATGACGAAAAATGTCGCAGACCATGCATGCGGTATGGAGAAATATTGAGTGCCGACAAAAGCTAATAATCCTATCATGCACCTAAGTCATAACCACCAACGAGGGGTGGCAGGTCAGGATCGAGCGAACGACGGTGACAGCATGTCGTCGATCATCGGAAAATCCGCCAGTTGGCTCCGTTGGCATGTGGATGACAAGAGGCAACGTCCAGGTGGAAACAAATCGCGTCATCGAGATATGCTAGATTAGAGTCCGCTGGCATGTTGTCAAGGACAACAGCAACGCTCGCAACACGCAACATCATGGCATGTTCGGCGTCGCCGCTGCGTGATCGGCAAGGAAACAATGTGATGTCTTGGTTTGCATGTGACACACGTAATGCTTTTGGCGATCGTTCGAAAGTTGAATCCCCCTAACGAAAGCGTGATAGAAAGTAGGGAACAAGGGTTCATTTTTTAAAAAAATTGTTCTGTCGGAAGCTGTGCTTTGGTTGAAGTCACCGGAAAGACAGTTGAGTCGGGCACTCTATCGTTATTTGTTGAAATGGTGACTAAATTCACTGAAAACTATAAATTAATTTGTCGGATACCCAAGTCGACGAACTAATTAGTATGAAACCGGTGTGGCGTGAATTTTTTTGCAATAGTGGGTGTGGCATGCATGATCTCAGGCGATTCGAGAAAAGTGGGTACAACACACAATTTGTGTAAAGTGAGTTCCGTGTCCTAAATGTGCAAGAAATGGCCAGCAGAAAATTTGGAGGCCCAAACTGTGGATATTGCGGAATTAGTCTGCATCTCCAAACTGTCTACCTGTTGGTCTTACATGCTGAGGTATGACTGAGGTAGACATGTTTAGCGGTCCTTTTAAGCAACCTGGAAATTGCATGTCCTCTCTCTCCTGCACCATGTTATGCATAACGAAACACGAAAGGATCAATCTGCTTTGGAATTGTACTTCGTATGCCGGCATGGCGTTTAGAATCCTGAGTCGACGTTTCAGAACTCCGAAGGCACACTCTATCGACGATCGAGCAGAGGCATGGCGTAGGTTGAATATATATATATATATATATATATATATACATATATATATATGTATATGTATATATATATGTTGGAATACCTCAAGATTAGGTCGTAAAATCCACCCCCCCCCCCTTTACTCCATCAAGGGTAAGATGGGCAACGCGGGAGGGGTAATACCACCAGTAGAGGGGCGAGGACCATCAACAACGTCTGGGTAGAGATCGGGTTCAAGAACCATCACCCGTGCCACAGGAGAATGGGCAATGCTCTCTAACTGACCCTGTTTTATCCCGTAATTCAGGTAAAACCTACTCAGGCGGCCGATTGATCGCAATCAATCGATGGGCAGGAAACACCCTCCCATTGGGCAAGGTGGAGTATGTGGGTACACTTGGGATCTCGTCGAGGATCAGCCCAGAAATGTAGGAAAGTGGGTAGAATGGGATATAGTAGGAAATGGGATACAGTGGGAAATGGTGGACCTTCCACCAAGTCGTAAGGTCATTGCCGCCCGTTAGGTGTACATACATAATCGCAAGCCAGATGGCATCATTGAGCACTACAAGGCTCGCCTCATGGCTGAGGGATTCTTCCAAGTGCCTGTCGTGGTTTGATGCCACCTTTGACCCTATGGAAAAGTACACCACCGCCAAGGCACTGCTCCACTACCTAGCTCAACGTGACAAGGACCTCAAAAAAATGACGTCAACAACTTATTCATGCACGGTTGACTCGATGAGGAGATCTACCTGGCTCATCCACCAGGCTTTGATGATCGTACCAATCACAAGTGGCATCATTGCAAGACAGGGCTCTGTATGGGTTAAAGCAGTCTCCACCCTCTTTAAACCATGAGGTTTCTACCACCCTTGAGCATGGTGGCTATAATCGCATTCTTGTCGGTCGTGCTCCCTTCGTGAGTAATTTTTCGACACCTATCATTGCCATTTTGGTATATATCAATGACTTATTGATCGCCTCACGAGATCCTCAGGCCATAGAAGCTGTGATGACTCTCATTTAGTCTGAGTACAAGATGAAGGGTCTCGTTCTTGGTTGCATCTTCCTTGACATGGAGATTGAGCGTGACCATCAGTGACGGGTGCAGTGTATGTATCAAACAAGGTATGTTCGTACCTTATGGGAGTGTTTTTCCAACATGTTGGCTACTATTCCCCATGCCTCCATGCCCACGACTTCTGCAGGAGAGCGGCTCTTGAAGATAGTCAACCATACTCGGCTAGGGATGCTCGTCGACGTCACGAAGGACCTCCTAGTCATCGGGTCCCTGTTGTTCCTTGGTACAACCACATATATTGATACTGTGGTTGTGCACAGGTTCCTGTTCCACTTCTCCGGGTGCTTGTGTCGCCTCAAGGCAGAATTATGTAGACAACTAAGCAGCT
This sequence comes from Penium margaritaceum, assembly GCA_023375785.1. Lineage (NCBI taxonomy): Eukaryota > Viridiplantae > Streptophyta > Zygnematophyceae > Desmidiales > Peniaceae > Penium > Penium margaritaceum. Next base: position 89,529 of record SZWC01004885.1, on the reverse strand, counting down.
CATACGGTTCCTTTGTTTGTTCTGGTTCCTGTTGCTATATCTCACCAGCTTGGTGATCCATTGTACCAATGCACACACATGAGGCTCCGAGGGGAAGAGTAGGTATCCCTTCCTCTCACTCATTTTCTGTGCAAACGTCTATAGCTTGAACTGTTTCTTTGTCGTCTCATCGCCTTTTCAAGCATCATATGTTGCATTGTGTTCCATGCAACTTACCCTCTCACACAGAGTGCTTCTTAGGAGTTCCTCCATCCCCTCAATGTGCACTTATGCATGTAATGGAGCACTAGGAATGACAACATAAAAAATTGCACAAATCAATCTCTCCAAGTGAACATGGAGCAAGAGTGGGAGTTTTGCAAGGGCAAGATTGGCCCCAACCTGGATGTATAACTCATTTCTTGTATTGTGTATTTCGGTTGTTGATCATCAAGATAGTATGCCCTTAAGGTCCCAGGGTTATGGACCTAGGCGAGACAGCGATGCGGATGGAGGATGGAAATGTGAGGAAATGCCAGCCAGCCTTCCTAGTAAGGCCAATACGACTCTTGTATTTCATTGTAGGAAATACCATGATTGCAAACCATGTGCTTGGCCTTGCGTACGCATTGTACTCAAATGCGATGAGAGCAATGATTGGAACCACACTATCGTGGAGGCGCTAGTGTAACGTGTTTTCAGTCTTGTTAACAGATCACATGAACATAATTTGTGTGAATTGAGATGAAGCTTGCATATGTTTTTTTTTCCTTTCTAGGAAAAAAAGTCTCATGTAGACTCTTTGAGCTCGTCCACTTGTCCTCACCTGTTAAGAAATGTTAACTATATATTGTCTTCCATGTACCACACTACTGCATATTTTTGCAACATTTTTTACAAGAAATATCCATTGCGGCTATTTCAACGGACTGGGGTAGTGTCTTGGACTGCTCTCAAATTGGGCTTTGCAGAAAACAACCTCACACATTTGAAATGTTACATTCAAGTGTACAATGGTGCACCTTGATTTGGTGGCTTGAATTCAGTACATCCTGATATTGAACAGCCAAATTGACAGAGGACACCCCTTGCTTGTATCATTGGATGAGCGGCATCAATATTATGCGTCCTCCTCCTATTCACTTGTGAGTTTTATAGTGCTCTATTGTGGACAAGCATGCGCGGCAATGTGTTTCTCGACCGCCTTAATTTGATGCCGCAAGTGTTGAAATTCACCAGCTTTTTTCAACAAGAGACAGAGGCTTTGATACCAAGAGAATCTATAAAGCTTATTAACCTTGTCCCTGCTGATGCTATGATGTTGTCCAGTGTGCTTACGCACTAGCAAGCAAGCAGGTGCAAGGAGCAACAAGGGTTGGCCTAAGGAGACGCGTTACCCTACTGCCACCTGATTTCGATATTAATTGTTTTATTTTGTTGACTAAATCATGAATTCGGGTCCACCCTTGTATATTCTTGGTTTTTATCTAAAACACTTTAATAATTCTGTCGAGACGACATTGTACACGGAGAACAAGTTCATGCCATCGCTATTGTTCTATCGCTTTTTGAGACAAATCTGAGAGCGTGCGAGGGGGGTCGCGTGGCTTTCCCACGTTGCCCCCCTCGCAGGCTGTCACATACCGTACTGCCACTTAAAAGGTTTTTTAAATATCTTTTTTGACGTTTTTTTGTATTTGTGTGGAATAACGACAGCTTATTTTGTATTTGTGTGAAATTGGGGTCTGGCTGCGGTTTAGTCTTTTTTAATTCCCCAGTGCATCACGTTCCACTCCTCGCTGATGGTCGGCCGCTAGGCCTTGACTGCACGGATTTGCGTAGCCGAGGCTGAGTAGCGCGCGACCTCAGCCGTGGACTGGCCGCTCGCATGAGAGCGGCCAGTCCACGTGCGTGACGTGGCATGTAGTCCAGCCCCTTTGCGCCAGGAGCGAGGCGCACGAGGAGGTAGATTTCGGCCATTTGAACTCGAGGCGTCATAACCATGCTCCTTCTGGGTTTGAACAGAGACAACGCACAAATTATTTTGTGTTTGTGTGGAACTCAACCCACACATTTTGTATTTGTGCATAAATACCATAGCCCAAACACACTTTATTTCGTAACTATAATTAAAAAGCCCCAAACTTTCATGTAGCAGTACGGTAAGGTGCTTTAGCGACGCAGTTTAGCCGAACTAGACCTGGTAACGGAAAATAGTGTTGAACTTTCGTGTGCGACTCAGAGTAATTTCGTCACAATAGAAAACACCCCAGAAAATGTACCCGGTGTCGAATTTAGACTACAACCCGAAAAATATTTTTTTTTACGAATTCATGTGGCAGTACGGTAAGTTTCATAAGCTTCAATAGCTTAGCATGCAAAGAAAAATGACAACCGAAAGACACACAGCATGAATACTTGCCCTGGCGCATGCCGGGTAAAGCACGCTACAATGTTAGTTTGTCCTAAAATCAGTCCACCATTACTTCTTTGGCCACATTTCTATGCACATCCATCCAAAAACAGAACTGTCTGAACCTACTTATGAAGAGTCTCAAGAGAGAAACAACGACTGCACACATGCATGGGTCTACCACCAACCGTTATAGGCAGAATGTGATATATACAAATCGGACTCAAAAGCCAACCCACTGAGAAAAATCTAGGAAAGCCGAAGAGTATTCCAAAACGTACCCGGACATCGCGGTAGCCGTTTAGTAGCTACTAGAGGATAGGGCCACCACTCGTCGGTGCTCCAGAACTAGCCGGGTCTGCATCGGGGATGTGCACGAGCATGGACATTTCTAAGTGGACATAGCAAGCTATACAAACATACGGGGACGACTTGTGTCACAATTCTCCCACATGACCCAAAAGTACGCATGTCCATATGCTTTTCCAACTGAGCAATTGTGCAATGGGATACTTAACTTTCCATAAACACGCACATCCCACACTCAACCACCCTTAGGCAAAGGACAAAGCCTGTCAGAGCGAATGGCCACCAAACACTTCCCACGCACTAGTGCCTTGGTGAGGAAGTCATCCCGTTGCACGTCCATTCCATCCTAGATGACAGAGATCACCTGTCACCAAATCATGCGCAAAGTGAATCTTACCAACAATGTGTGTTTTGTGTGTGAAATATATCAGAGTTCTTTGCAATGACAAGAACAATCTTGTTTTCACTTCAAAAAACTACATAAGGCACAAACCGACGCAACTCACAAAACATGCGTTGTAGTCACACCGCATCAACAGCCGCACTCTTCAGTGTAGCATACTCAACTTTTGATGAGCTATGTGGAATATAATCCTGCTTGTCATTGTGCCACGAAATTGTGGTTCTTGACACTCCTTCCCCTTTTTGTAACAATGGCTATTGGTCCTGACTGCTACTGCTATGGCTGCTGCTGCACAGATCTACACCTCTGGTGGAAGTGGTGGCTCGTGTGACAACCATTTTTTGTAGCACAATGGAGTTGCATAAATTCTCTTGCTAATTCTGGTGTTTCTACGTAATTGCTGCTATCATGCTCCTATTAAGAAATCAGGCGTACAACCAGTCCACCAAGAAAAGTCTAGAGGCTATAGGAAATGGATGGAGAGCTCTAGCAAGTCTCCAAGAAACTGTGGCAGCTATCTTGCGTTGAAGAATTAGTGGATCACCACCTGAAAATGCTCCGGCACCAGCTGAGTCCACAACAAGGATCTACACAAGCATGGGCATGACCCAGTGTTCACAGTCAACTTTATGTACAAACGTGAACGGCTTACATCGCAACCCTCTTCCATGCACCGATGGTACGCATGTCCACATGCATGTAGGGTTCACAATGAGATGCTCAACAATTCATGTGTACACATCTCATTCTGAGGTAGCCTCGAGCAAGGGGGAAAGTGTAATGGAGCAAAAGGCCACCATGAAAATTACATGCAACAGTACCTTGGTCAAGAAGCCAGCCGGCTACATGGCCGTGCTGGCCCGAATGATAGATATCATGTGTTGCTCCGCCAATTAATTTACAGATTGAGTCTCAAAAGCAATGTGCTTCATATGTGAATGAAACAAACTAGAGTTTTATACAATGGAACGAGCACTCTGGTTATGATACCGTGGAAAGTCATAAAACAAACCTTGCAGCCATACTGTCCAAGAAACCACATAACCTAGAGCAAACTACTCTACTCTTGACTGAGCTAGACGTAATGCAGCCTTTCTTACCTCGGTGCCACGACAATACAATGTCACTAGGAACACGCGCCCTTTTTCACTTTGCCTGTCAAAGGCTCCAATCCTAGTCAGGGTCCGTGTACTCCTGGACCACCACTGAACATTGCCGAAAAAAGTGCAGTCCAAGATATGGCTTAAACATCACGTACTGCACCACTTACACTACCGCATGAAGGGCTTGCCTAAGGGTACCATGAGAACTACTGTACCGCTCGAGGTCTTCAATTTTAACTGTTTTTCTGGTCGTTGAAATTGTGTCAAATTTTCGTTTGATGAAATAAAAATGTTACATAAATAATTTGAATATGTTTTTGGTGAAATCATGGTGCAGGAAATGTTCACTCATATTTCACATCACATGTTTGTTCACATTCTCCTTAGAGTCATTCGTGCTAGGGAACGCCGGATAGTCGTGAACAACCTTCCGTACAAAATGACAAACCTATGCGACACGACACGCACCTAGACCCGTCGGTGGTCCTCGGTTTTTTCTTTGTGCAGTGGAATTTCTCATTAAATTATTGGGCTTTTGCAAAAATGATCATGGGCGTTTCGTTGAATTCAATGTGTCAGTTGAATGCCAATTCATTCAATCAGGATTTCAAAAATAATGTTGAACCCAAAAAAATCATCTAATTCATAGATTTCATAATCAGGCAAACCTATATCATTGAATTCCTTGAGAAGTAGGGTATACATGGAGGTTGATGTCGAAAGCAATATTAGGATTATTGGTATTGACCAAGCACCATGTAAAGCCATTGAGGCACGAGTACAAAGTTATGCTCATTTCATTCATCGGCTGTGCTGGATCATCCATCTCTGTGGCATCGTATCCATCTGGTGTAATGGGCGTTAAGGCTATAGAAATTACACCAAGGAGGTCAGCAAATATCTCCCCTATGATACTAGCATAGTGTGCCTCGTGTCGGCGGTCACGCACAATCTCCATACGAAGGAAAACCGCTACAAACAACATCCCATAGATTGCCTCAAAGAATTCCTTGGCCTCCTTCATGTCCTTCATCAAAGGAGAAACGAATAGGAGGTTGTTTATATAGACAAGGATGGTGGTGAAGTGGTCAATGTTTTGTTGGAGAAAGAGGGACGGGTCGGTATCACTCTACTCTTAGCCAACAGGACTCAACGTGCAAGTGATCTCTTGGTTCCAGCACCTAGGTGACTCTTCGAGGCTATTCAGAGTATTACAAAAGATCAATATCTTGTTAAAAATATGGAAACCAGGCGGCTAGACCATGTAGATCTCCTAATGACCATGGAAGAATGTGTTACTCACATCCATCTGGCACAACTCTTAGTCATGCTAAGGAACACTACCAAATAGAGCACAAAATATTGTCATATAAGCAATGGGTGTAAAGTTGTGTGTGAGATCAAAGTCCTCGATAACTTCTTGGCCATCAAATGAGCCTTGTATAAATCTAGTGAGCCATTAGACTTCACCTTCTTGTGAAAGACCCACTTGGCATGTACAACCTTCCATCTTGGTGTAAGGCCAAAAAGCTCATAGACACCATGATCTCGGATGTTTTTTTGCTCATCCTCACAGGCATCATGCCAAAGCAACACGTCCTCTGCTGATAGTGCCTCTTTTAATGTGCTTATATCAGGAGCTGTATAGGCCACTTGCATTTTTTATGGATCTGATTATGACGAGGTCAGCTGCGACATTGCAAGTAATTGAGAACTCACGAGAGACCAGCTCATGACCGACCAAGCACGTTGGGTGCATCTCGGAATAGTTTTCCTATACAATAAGGCCGAGGACCTTTGTACCAGGCTTTCCACTCGTAGTAATGCAAGCACGGCATCTGGATACCAATTCAGCCGTTCGCTGAGCCCTAGAGGCTGGTGGTCGAAGATGACCACTAGGCTCGTAGGAGAAGCTTGCGTTTGAGGTGCTTATCTTGAGGCCAGGCGCATATTCATGGGGATGCAGCCATAGGGGTTGCAGACCATTGGCAGGGTGCAGTCACATGCGACACGTAGACGAACATAAGGGAGATGATGAGCATAGACACAGGTGAGAGGCTAGGTGTGCCTAGGGGCACTAACAGACAAAGGACCAAGTGTGCCAGTGGGGAGTAACGTAGACACATGACCAGGTGCGCCAACTTGGATTTATCCAGGCAAGGAACTAGGTGTGCCAGTGGGGACTGGCACATGCATAGGACAAGGTGCACCATAGGTACTGACCAGGCTACTAGGCCCACACAATGATTTCCACGTCCTCATCAGCCGTAGAATGGACCACATGTGAGAAGGCCTGGGCGGACCTCACCATAGGTCAGTGCGATGGTCGAACTAAATCTTTTACATTGTGAAATGGTCTGGCGTGGGACTGTACGATAGGCGAATTCAAAATCACGTCATTGAGGAGAAGCCCTCAAAGGCAAAGGACTCAAAGAGATCACACTATGAACACATGGTGCGGATTGCATCCTCTATGATGTGCTTGGACACACCATTATGCTGGGGTGTAGCAAGGGCAGAGAGCTGGTGAAATGTTCCGTGTTCAACAAAAAAACATCCACCTTGCCAAAGAAATTTCTACCACGATTTGATCAAAATGTGTGGATTGTGTTACGAAATTGATGCTCAGCAATCACGAGCCACACGCACACCGCTCGTACAGCATTTCTCTTACGAAAAAGGCTGTATACCCATCCTATCTGGGTAAAATTCTAAGTTAGGGTAAGGATGAATCGACCCCGATCTATGAGGGGCTTGCTTGGGAGAGGGAAAAGAAGGTATGAGTGGACTAGCTCAAATGAACGTAGTGCCTGAGAGGTGGAGTCTTGGTAAGTGCAGCAATGTATCTTATCATATACACCAAAAAAATGATCGGTCTTTAGAGGCTTCTTAAAGGAAGATGCATGGAGACCACGAGCTAGCTATGGCCAAATGAGCTTGGACCCCATGTCTGAGCTGACATGACAACGTAAGTGATGCATCAAATACTAGTCTATATGGGAGAGAACACCAGTTGCAAACACTTTGTCAATGGGGAGAAAGGAGAGGAGACAGAGGGGACGCAACGAGTGACACTATCCATACTATCCACAACTGAGGCGCTAGCATGACGGCATGAGTGTCACAAGAAGCTTCCACAACAGATTCAGTATAGTGCTCAATAGAAAGTTCCATCCTGGTACATGCATGAAAAAGAAGGCTGAGCAAAAGAGCAGGGACAAAGAAAACATTACAAATGTGCGAGGAGATTGATGGAGCATCAAACCGGACAACCCCGACACACTGGAGGAACCCAATTGGACTGATGAAAGTTAAGTTCCTACGACAATAGTTCATGTGATGAGTGGCACTGGAGTTGATGTCGAGGTGCCACTTGCCTCACATCTTGGCTTCAATGGTAGGAAATGTGCTATTCAATATGTATGCCCCTTGTTCACAACTGTAGAACGTTTCGGGAATGCTCTACTCCTTGTGGAGGTATGATCCTTATATCCGCTGTAAGGTGACTCACATATGCTCTGTCTCGTGTGAGATGTGACCGTTGAACATACCATGTGGATGAATGGTTAACTTGGCTATTTCGTATATGTGGCCGAGTAAGAGGTCATGAGTTTAGCCCTAGCCCCATACACATCTTGGTTGCAAAGGAACCTTCCAAGAAAGGAAGTTCATAGCTTCTTGGAAGCTACACAATTGGTCTGACACCTTGACACTAGGATGCTCATGTGCCAATTCCAACATGCAAGTCCATTGGTGATGTGATAGGCTCAAACCAGGAATTCTCAAGAATGTTCTCTTAAGATATGGGACTGGATGGATGCTTATAGGATGACTTTACTTTCATATAAATCAATTAACCCCTACTTGAAGCTCCTTTTTTTATGTTGATGACTGGAGCTCCTCTTAAGATGTTATCCTAAGGAATTTATACTCTTGAAGGTGAAATGTGTGCCTGATTAATTGGGATGCAAACAACATACATGTAAAGGATGAAGGTCGAATATCCTTTGTGAGCCCTTTGATTTTGCAGCTTCTCTGCCAGAAGTTGTTAGCTCAACGATGACACGTGCCATGAACACGTTGTAGCGGACTCAAAATAACAGATAAAAAGAAAACATGTGACTAATCCACCCAAGCAGTGTCGTCAAAGCCATCCTAGTCATACTCCTCGAAGCTCCTCCACAAGTATCATCAGAGAAAATAAACATGATGGGAAAATATTACCAAGGACCACTTTGATGTGGGAAGGGGCTTCTTGGTGTAGCGAGAGTTGCATGGTTGCATGAATTGTATCTTACGGAGGAGTCCGAAAAAACAAACAACTTGCACGCATGCGCATTTTGGCCATATGGCCTTCAACAGTGCTCAAGTCGGAATGGACGTGTACCGTTTTTTGTGTGACAGGAGACACACATCGAAAGAGAGAATAGAAAAGATAGTGCAGTGACTGTCTTGTGTGTGACCACATGTCTTATTTTCTAAGGCTAGCAGACATAAGATTTTACCTCATTGTTTTAGGCAATTTTCAAACCAGGACAATTCCAGTGTTAAAGCGGAGAATTCAAACATCAAAGGTGAGTAGAAAGTTGCCAAAGATGCTTGTCAAAATGAAGAATTTATGATCGTGGATTCAGAGCATTTTGCACCACCAAAGTTGGACCTTTGGCCGTAGACGTGATGACAAAAGAAGGTTGCTTAAGAGCTTGTATTTTCTCTATACGCTGAGAGAGTTGCACCTGTGGGAAAAGATGGAGAAGAAATCACTTGGGGTAGCCATGTGTTCTTAGCCGATTCCAAAAGAGACTCTACATCTCGGCAAAGTTAACGGACAATGTTATCCGAAGTAGGGATGTTGTTCTATGAGGATGAAAGCTCTCAAACAACTCATGGCATGGTAGCTACCGCAAGGAAGAAACAAGTAGTTTTAACAATTTTTGATATTTTGACATATCAAGAATCCAATGATGCTTGTATCTTTTACCTTTAAAATGTTGTAGGTCTAAAAATTAAACTGTTGATAATGATACCTTCCAAGTTACATTGACGTTGGGTTCCATACCGTTGAAGGTAGTGAAGAAGGATGATAGGCTCTCTTGACTTCCCAATTAAAGAATGAACCCACTATCAATGTTATGTTGATGCAGCAATGGCATGGCTCTAGTGGGATGGAGCATTTCATGGTCAATGAAATCGTAAACAGGATAGAAAAATCAGGGGGCAACTGGTTTGTCCAACTGTTATCTGTATCCTTTACCTGATGAAAACTTGCCCCCCTGAAACTCAACGTATGAGAAATGAAGCACCCATGAGAGGAGTTACATACCTTAGTGATTATTAAATTCGATTTTCATAGTTTACTACTTTGGTGATTTTTAATTTCGCTCAAAATAATGCCGGGTTCAATAGTTTTGGTGAATTATTTCAATTTGTTGCAACCTACTCCCTGCTCGTGAAAATCGGCGACGTGCCGAGGTCATCTCCTCCGCGCAGGCAATTTTTAGATTTTTGAATTCAAAACCTCGCATGCGGAACAACGGCTGAGGTCGTGTCACATTGACACGACTCCATCTGACTCGTTCTGACAGCCGCGCGCCATGACTGGCGCTCGGCTGTCAGATTCGCGAGGACATCCGTCGCAATGAGAGGCAAAAAAGGTACATCGTCGAGCGTGAACACGATGAGTTGCTTGGAACTGACCATGTCTCCTCACAACAATAAAGACAATAAAATATTAGGATGTGAAAAGGCACCAACATTTGCTTTTTTGTTGGTAAATCAAATTAATTCGGCGAAAAGAAACAAATTCTTTCAAATTGGACCAACTCAAAAACAATTAATATCGAATTTATCGATCAGTAGGCTAATAGCTGGCATACGCCAGGTGGAGGAGTTGTTGTTGGATGGTGGTAAGAGCATTGGAGATAGGAATGTTTGGGTGGAAGGAGATGACTTCGTAGCTGGCAAGGAGAACTTCCTGTAGAGGAATCCTATCCTCAACGTCAATGAGAAGAGAGATGTTGTCTTTGAGATAGGTGGGGTCTTTCAAGACGAGTGGTTGCCACTCTTCATCTAACCACCTAGATTTGTTGTAATTGATCCAATCATAGCAAGCAATGATGGGATAGCCCACTGGAGGGCTGTTGTGTACTTTGATGCTACAATAAAAAGCTACCGGCTGTCATGTATAGGAGGGTTTTGAAAGAAGGACTTCCAGTGAGAGGGTGAAAGAAGATTAGAGATGTTAACAAGCTCCTTCAATGTGGGAAAATGCATCTCAGTGCAGCAAGAGTTGCGTGGTTGCATGAAGATGCTCCGCAATGATGCGGTCCCAAGGATTGTGATATATACAACTAGTCAGAGGAGCGGGTGCCTCTAAACATGTTGTGATAGCAACACGACTCATTTATGTGGAGCTTGAAGGTGTCTCCTATGTGTATGATGCATGGATTGTACACATAATCCTGCTCTCGTCCAGCAACTATTGACACTCCATATGGAAATGAGCGCCCCCGTAGTTGTAGTAGCACATAGACCATGTACTACTACTACTCACCTTCTTCTTCTCCTTGCCATGCTCCTTTTTTTCACTTCTTCCTCTGTGTGGCCATTGTAACTTCCCGAGCTTGGCCAATTGAGGGAGAGGGAGAGGAGGACAAAGTTGTAGAGACAGGAATGTAGATGAGCAGAGCCAGAGGAGGCAGAGATATTACTGTCATTGCAATGACAAGTAGGCTTGATTCATGCACTCGGGCCACCTCCTGGGCTGATATTGTTTGAAGGTAGTAGCATTGGGCCCAAAGGATGAGCAGAAGAGACTCCGATGTCTCGGAAAGCACCACACGGTCAAAGTAAAAGAAAATACCAGCATGCTCTAGATGCATCCCAAGCATGTTGAGCATGCTGGCATTTTCTTGCCACCTATCCCAAGGCAAGTATAAATACACATGGCACACCTCTAGAAGTAAGCTGCAAGCTCCAACGCTCCGTGAAAAAGAAAGTGAAACTCACAAAGATAGGCAATCGTCCTCGTGTGTCTCCGTAGCAAACAACATGAGGGGTAGCTCCCAGGCTCAATGAGGATCTGCCCTTGTCCCGGACCTTGTAAAGAGGTAATTAAAGTCTACAAATTTCTTCACTGGAAAAGCGTAAAGAACAAAGTGCATCGCTTTCACTGCTGCCTGGATCCAGTGAGCCATCGACAGTCTAGTAAAACCTACGGGAGTAGGACTTACACCCAAAAGAGGGCCTACCAATAATTGAAGCCTGCCTTGATCTAGCTGCGGGATGGAGGAGTCTCAAAGTTCTCTACCCAACACTCCGTGGAGAGGGCAACCTGGGTCTTTAGGGAAGGTGGACACGGCATGGGACAACAATTTTCATGAGGGAAACGACCAAAGGAGAAGAAAGCTACATACCCACTGGCATGCAATATTCATGTGGTTGAAGAGTAGCTTCATCAGTTACAGTTGAGGTCATAGACTGGCATATCAGTGACACTTGTATGCCAACACTCCTCAAGGAGGAAGACACCTATATGTCCTCCTCCTTGAGGAGCGCAGACATAGAGGTGTCACCGATATGCTAGTATATGACCCCAACTGCAACTGATGAAGCTACTCTTCAAGCACATGAATATCGCATGCACGTGGATTTGTAGCTGTCTCTTCCTCATCCTCGGTATCCTCCTACTCATGGGAATTCTGCTATGTGGCTGAAAGACGAGAGGTGGATTACCTAGCAGATGGTGTGCCTTAAACGACTCCATGTATCATTTGATGAGAACCCCTTGAGCACCCAACACTAGCTTTAACATATCCTAGAGCGTGTCACTTTGTGTCTGGTGATGCTCTTACATATTGTACTATGTCTGGAAAAGATCATACATTCTATACAAGCGTGGTCTCAGCAAACCCGAGCAAAGGACCCGGCAAGGATTGCTCACCCCTATCCCTTGTCAACACCTGGCGCCACGTGTGTCGCCCAGTATAGGCTGAGATACAAAGCTCAACAAAATATGGAACAGTAACTATTTTCTTGAAAGCTATACACCATTTTATAGATATTTTATTTTACTTCCAAAACTTGAATGTAGTGTTTTTTTTCTCCTTTTTCTTGGCATCATAGATTTTTCTGTGTGCCCATTCAATGGGATGGAAAACTTAAGTCCGCACATTTGTTTTTGCTTAATGTTCATGTATGGACTTCTGTAGGAGAGAATGTGTCCCTACATATGCACAAGCCAAAGCAACCTGCCTTATTAACAAATCCAATATCGGAAGTCAAAGCAACATAAATACTTGTCACTATTGTCATTTACCTTGTGAGGTTGATGCATGATGGCGATCCCGATGTTTATATTTCTTTGATCCCAACCAGGCTAGTGAAGAGGAGGTAAATCAGTTTGTTGATTGTACTATTGACTCATCCAATATGTTTTTTACGGAAAGAATGGGAGAACAAGAAGAAATATTCTGAACAGATGTTTCCATCGTGACGGTATGCGAGAAAAATGACATCTTGGCCAAATTTTCTACCAAGTGGTTGATAATTTCAGCAAGAGTATGCTCACGTCAACAGACATGATGATGACATGAACAGGGTTTGAACCCTGCTAACATTTTTTGGGATGTTCTATTTTGTTTCTTTCCTCCGTTTTTTCTCATCCCATACGGCTTCCCTACAACACAGATGAGAGGATGAGCTCATTGTCTCCTCTTACAGTAGCCATGACGGCTGCTGCTGACAAGTGTTGCTGTAGGCTCCTACCATTGCTGCCCATGTTGTGCAGTTACGTAGTCATGCAAGTTTATGGGTGTTGTAGCAGCGTTGATGCACTCGGCTGCCCTGTGCAGCAGCGTAGTGTAGCTGTGGAGATGCACAACTGTGCCACTCGCATGTAATTGTGTAGCTCCTACAATTGCTACTTTTGCTCCGCTACTAGAATAGTTTCCGTACTATTGCTACTATGCTACTGCCACTAAGGTTGCTTCTGCTTGTTTCTTCACTACTGTGTTGTCGCTATTACCACATTGCTCGTGTTGTGCAACAACCAAAACTATTCCTACTACTATGCTACCAAGCTACTGTTGTGTTGTACTGCCACTGTTGTCCTGTGATTGCTCCCACACTACCACGTTGTTACCACGATAGAACAGTTATTGTTACAGCCTTGAACTCATGGTAAAGCTCATGATGTGGCGCTATTGTTGTTGCCACCTTCTACTCATGGTGGCGGTGTGGTGATGTGAATGCCACTAATGTTATGACGGAATCTTGCAGTTGTTTTCTACTTTGACCAATCACCGTGGCATGGTGGTGTCTCCTAGGACCGTGACCGCAATGGTGACACGTAATATTGCTAGCATTCATGTACCTGCCCTGTGCAGCTTAGGATGGAATCTCTTGCAACTCTCGTACCATGAGAATTTCCGTAGAAGATTCCTACCTCTACTATCGCGGACCAGTCAGCTGACATACCATCACACAAGGCATGTGCACAAACATCAATGGTTCAGCTATTGGTGACGTGCATGGTCTTATCAACTTCAATAGCCTCAATCTGAGAAATGGCAATGGAGGAGCACACAATACAAGTAGTTGTCGCATCGCACGGAAGGTGACGCACACGGTAGGTTAGCTTACGATATACCTGGCCCAAACCATTGTTTTGGTCGTAACTTGGTACACATGCATCTGAATACAAAACCGCATGAACATTTTTGTACATATGCCAGTTGGAGAAAGCAACTACACACATGTACGGATTTGGTATTTAGCGGTGGAAACACAATGCAAGTGCATGGAAAATTAGCTAAAGGCCAGTCCGTTGAGAAAACTATAATGGCTGGAGGAAAAGGGCATAGTGCTCCAACAAGTCTCCAGGACGTTATGCCAGTTTCCATGCAGCCTTAAATTGGTGGATCACCACCCGACGGTGCTTCCACGACAAATGCATCTGCATTAGGGATCTGTACGAGCGTAGACACAAGCGAGTGGTCACATTCAGCGGGGTATGTACTAACGAGAATGACTCATATCACAATAGATGCATCTATGTTGTGAAGTTCAGCGATGAATGTCTCGCTGCTTCGATACCGTGAAAGGTTTCTTAAAATCTTCCTAGCTCTGCTATCGCTGACCAGACAATAATGCCTACTGAGCTAAGCAGCAATATGCAAGGGAGGTGTAAGAAGAATTGAGGTTTGTCTAGGAGAGACGTGCATAGTCTCGCAAGTTAAAGGAAGTTGCAAATTGCAGAGAGAAATGTCAAATGACAGGCACACATGATAGATAGGTATTGCGGCGCATGACGAGTGCCTTACTTAGAAAAACCTGTTTTCCGTGGACCCGGTCCAAAACCATTGTTTAGGTCGTAGCTCAATGCACATGCATTCACTTGCAGAACTGAATGAACATAGGGATGTTGTGATTTGTGACGTTCCTGTCGACCTGTACAGTTTACTGTGACCACTCGGCCGTGTCCATACTCGTGCAGATCCCTGATTTGGATCCAGGCGGTACCGGTGCGTCGTCCGGCGGCGGACTACCGGCTTGGAGCTGACCGACGGCCGTTCCAGAGCTCTGGAGGCTACCCGGGATCTCCTGCAGTTTTTCTGCAGCACGCAGGACTTTATCGGTGGACTGGCCGTGGGCCCGATTTGCATGTTTTTGCATTGTGTTTCCACCGTTCGATGCCGGATGCATGCATGTGACCAGCGTCCGGCTTGTGATTTTGCACGTCTAGGTTCAGACGGCGTAGCATTCTGACATGTGTGCCCAGAGTTACACCCAAAACAGTGGTTTTGGGCCGGTTTTTGGACAGATCTTGCACTGCCGCGTGCGACACCCGCCTTGCGCCGCGGCAGGTACTTATGCCATGGACCTGTCATTTTTCATTTCTCTTTGCAAATGCTATTGAAGCATTCTGACACTTTGCCTTTGTGTCGCCTAGCCAAACCCTTGCCGTTGCGTGCACGACTTGTGACTGTCGTCACCGTCTGACCAAACATTGACGCCTAGTCAGCGGCGGTGTCGCTAGGATGCTTCTACGCATATTCTCATGGTATCAGAGCAGCGAGACCTCTCTCGCTGAGCTGCGCCGCAGAGACGCAGCACCGGCAGCAGCAGTGAGAGTCACCGCCGCCGCCGTATCCTGGGACTTGCTGTAGCCGTTTTCAGCAGCGACATCACCACGCAGTCCCGTCCACTTCACCCGGTGAGCTGTGGCAGTCACCAGCTCCAGCAGCCAAGCCAAGCAACAGTAGCAGCACCGGGTTGCAGCAGCAGTCGTTTCTGGCTGGGCATTCTGACAAGAGAAAAAAAAAGAAAAAAAGGAAGCAGCTCGAAGCAGCAGCTCGCTCGCAACACCAGCTCACAGTGCGAATCGGCGGCTGCGAGCAAAAGCAGCTCGCAGCGGAAGCAGCAGTGAGCAGCGACAGAGGCAGCGAGCAGCACCAGCGGCAGCAGCAGTAGCGCGGCGACAACAGCAGCAACATTGCGCGCGCTACAGAGCCAGCAGCAGCATTGCAGCAGTAGCAGCAGCGGCCGCAGAGGCAGCAGTGCTGCGCAGCAGCAGCCCCGACTGCTACGTAGCACTGCTGCTGCGCAGCAGTGCTACGCAGATCTGCGCAGCGAAGCTACGCAGATGCGCAGACTCTGCGCAGCTGCGCGGACTCTGTACAGCTGCGCAGCTTCGCAGCCACGCAAGGGGGTGACGAGGTCCCCCCCCCCTTGGTCACGGAGCGGCTGCACGCTCGCGCAGAACCGAAAAAAAACGAGCTGACGTCAGCATTTCTGCTTGCTGACGTCATCAGGTCGTGCTGACGTCAGCAACCACCTGCTGACGTCAGCACCATACTTGGCCAAATGTTTGGCCGAACAGTCAAAAATTGCCATCGTCTCAACTCTTCGAGAAACGCTGACGCTTTTGAAATCCGACAAACCTGACCTGTCCACCCATACTGAGAGGCGACATGGACTCGTCGGACAACAAGGGGAAGGCGACAGATGATCCCTCCTCCTCATCTTCTGGTTTCCTGAGCCCACGCTCGCAGGTCATTGAGGACCTGCGGAGCCAGCAGGTTGAGATGCGTCGCCTACAGCAGGAGCAGACTGATGCCATCCGTACGCTGACTGAGCTCCTGCGTAGCCAGTCCACAGTCCCACGGCAGGTTTCCGGGGGGACTGCCGGCGTCGCGGTCTCTACACAGCAGTCGACTCAGGCACCCATTACAGGAGCTCGATCTGATCCACTCACCCGTATGCTGACTGAGCTTCTGCGTAGCCAGTCCACAATCCCACGGCAGTTTTCCGAGGGAGCTGCCGGCGTCGCGATCTCTACACAGCAGTTGGCTCGACCTGACCCACCACCTTCTGACCTCCTGGATGATGAGCCATTCATGCCAGGCATGACGGACGACTCCCCGGATCATGAGATTCGAGTTCTTCAGGAGCGCCTCCGTCAGCTGCAGACGGGGACAAGATCTCCTGGGATTCCTGCGGTGCGACCGTCACCCGACTATCCCGGTGACTATCCACTTCCGGGAGTCTTTCCCGTCTCCCGTCCTCCTCAGCCTGCGGTCGCCCTCCCCACGGAGCGGCAACCCAAGGACTTTGAGACACCACCCCCACGGTACATCACTGAGGACGGCTTCGACTGTTGGGAGATCTTCTTTCAGGTTTGGGCCACTTCAGAGGGCGTGTGGCCCTACTACCACAGCCAGTATCAGTCTATAGACCCAGCATAGGTGCTGACAGCAGCCACGGCAATGCGCGGCCTCCTCTACGCCATGCCACGCGAGACCGTCGTCCACTTCTGCCCTTTCCTTGGCAAGCCTCGCACAGGCACTGGCGCATATCCACGCGGAGGTTGGGATCTGGCCCTATCCCTGTTGGCCGCAGAGACGCACGCCACCCGAGCAGCACACATTCGTGCCTTCCACTCTCTCCGTCAGGGACCTGGAGAGCCTGTCGATTACGCCATGCGCATCTACACGCGTCTTGGGACCTCCGGAGGCACACAGCTGTGGGCGCTCCGTACGGTGATGCTCGGAGTTCGCCTTGAGTATATTGACATTTTCACACGGTACAGTGACGCCATCCTTGAGCCTTTCTCAGCCACTCTGCAGCTTCTCCCTTGGGCGCATCAGATTTTCCTCCAGGTGACTTCAGCCCGCGAGGCAGCCGTGGCCCATCAGGCGACGCGCCATGCGCATCTACACACGTCTTGGGACCTCCGGAGGCACACAGCTGTGGGCGCTCCGTACGGTGATGCTCGGAGTTCGCCTTGAGTATACTGACATTTTCACACGGTACAGTGACGCCATCCTTGAGCCTTTCTCAGCCACTCTGTAGCTTCTCCCTTTGGCGCATCAGCTTTTCCTCCAGGTGACTTCAGCCCGCGAGGCAGCCGTGGCCCATGAGGAGACTGCCCTTGCTGCAGCAGTCGTCGCATCACCACCATCATCCCTCCTGCAGTCTCCTTCATCGTCCATCATGTCCTCGTCTTCCTCCTCCTCTTCGGCCCCGCCCACACCCACTCAGACACAGGGTGTTACAGCAGCAGCTCAGGGGAAGAAAAAGAAGGGGAAGCGGGGACCAGGTCAGCAGCAGTCACAACAGCAGTCGTCTTCCAGTGGTAGTAGTGGACGTTCCGTTCACTGCTACAACTGTGGCGGCGCCCATCGCTACACCGAGTGCCAGCAGCCGCTCGACTGGACGCGGTTTACTCGTGGGCTCCAGGCGGCACACGCTCTCCGTTCCGCGTCCAGCACGTCAGCCTCGTCTTCCTCTGGACGCGTGGCAGCCACGACTGTAGCTGTTCCTGCTTCTCCACCGGCGAGTAGCAGTGANCTTCCAGTGGTAGCAGTGGACGTTCCGTTCACTGCTACAACTGTGGCGGCGCCCATCGCTACACCGAGTGCCAGCAGCCGCTCGACTGGGCGCGGATTACTCGTGGGCTCCAGGCTGCACACGCCCTCCGTTCCGCGTCCAGCACGTCAGCCTCGACTTCCTCGGGACGCGTGGCAGCCACGACTGCAGCTGTTCCTGCTTCCCCACCGGCGAGTAGCAGTGATCCGGACCCACGCGACCGCACCATCACCGAGCTTTGTCACCTTCTGGCGCTCCGCTTTCAGGGAGGTGCGAGTGTGTTGTCACAGCCAAGTGATTCACAGACTGTCGGTCCGTCTGTCCATGTGGCTCGGGATGACTCGTGTGGGGGGGCACAGTCGGCATGTGATGATGATGGGCCTGACTGTACAGATTGGATTCATGAGTCCCACCTTTGTGCCCTTCGTCGTTTCTCCCCACCTGCTGCTCAGCTTCCGTCTGAGGCCGAGTGTTCCATTACCCGTTGTACAACGACGTCTCCAGTCGTGATGCCGGTGGCACTTGGATCATCGATTCAGGTACCACTCATCACATGACGTGTCGTCGTAGTGACTTCGTTGTTCTCGGTCCTGTTGTGTCTGTTCGTTCCGTTCGCACCGGCTCTGGTCAGTCCTTGCCAGTCCAGGGTGTTGGGGTCATGCGCTTTGATGGTCCGTCTGGCCCCTTGTATCTCTCCGAGGTGCTGTTTGTGCCTGACCTTGAGCTCAGTTTGCTTTCTGTACATACTTGCACACTGATGGGACTCTCTGTGAAGCACACTGCCGAGTCCGCGACTGTGACTGCCAGTGACACTCGTAGCATTGTTCTGCATGCCTCTGTTGTGGATGACCTGTACCGTGTTTCCCGGACTTCTGCCCCTTGCTCCACTTCCCCTTCAGCTCGTGTTTTTGTCACTGGTATTCTGTCTCCTGAGCACCAGCGATTGTTTCATCGCCGTGTGTGTCATGTAGGCTCCGACACTGTGTCAAAGCTCATTCGGACACAGCCCGCTCTCGGTCTTGATGCGGCTTCTTTCGAGAAGCCGCCCAAGACCGACTGTCTTTTCTTCACCCAGGGTAAGATGCATTGCTGCACCTACCCTGACTCACGATCTCGCGCACTTCACCCTCTTGAGCTCGTCCATTCGGACCTTCTTGGTCCTCTTCCTGTCGAGTCTATGTCCGATAGGGGTCGATACGTCCTGACGCTGACTGATGACTTCATCCGGATGCGGTGGGTCTACAGCCTGCGCCAGAAGAGTGACGCCGCTCTCGCGGTTTGCCTCTGGCTAGTGATGGCTGAGCGTCAGTCCCGCCACACGCTGCACACTTTCCGATCGGATCGTGGCAGCAAGTTTCTAGGCGAGATGGATAGCTTCTTCGCTGAGCACGGGATTTTTCACCAGGTCTCCGCTCCTGCTAATCCTCAGCAGAACGGTGTTCCTGAGCGTTGGAGCCGCACCATGGAGGATGCAGTTCGCGCTATGCGGTCTGAGTGCGGTCTCCCAGAGTCCTTCGCTTTTGAGGGCTTTGCCTACACGACTTGTGTCTGGAACCGCCTCCCGCACGGTCGTCTTCCGGACCACATCACACTGTATGAGCTCTGGTTTGGCCATCGTGCTGACCTTCGTCTCGCTCGCGTCTGGGGGTCCTTGGCTTCCGTGTGGTACACCGAGGACCAGCAGGGGTCCAAGGTCTCACTGCGGGGTCGCTTGTGTGCCTTCATCGGCATCTCCCCGCGATCGAAGGCCTGGCGATTTTGGGACCCTACCTGTCGTAGCATTGTTGAGTCACGCGACGCGCTCTTCTTTGAGTCCCTCACCTACCGTGATCTGACGTCGATTACATCGCTGTCTGTCACGCACATCCCTACGTGTGAGGTTTCTCGCCGGATGGGGGAGTCTTCGCCTGCGAGCACCCCTCNACACCGTATGAGCTCTGGTTCGGCCATCGTGCTGACCTTCGTCTCGCTCGCGTCTGGGGGTCCTTGGCTTCCGTGTGGTACACCGAGGACCAGCAGGGGTCCAAGGTCTCACCGCGGGGTCGCTTGTGTGCCTTCGTCGGCATCTCCCCGCGATCGAAGGCCTGGCGATTTTGGGACCCTACCTGTCGTAGCATTGTTGAGTCACGCGACGCGCTCTTCTTTGAGTCCCTCACCTACCGTGATCTGACGTCGATTACATCGCTGTCTGTCACGCACATCCCTACGTGTGAGGTTTCTCGCCGGATGGGGGAGTCTTCGCCTGCGAGCACCCTTCGTCAGGCTGATGTGTCCGTGCGAGCTCCCTCCACTTCACGGTCTCTGGCTCTTGATGACCCAGTGATCATCGCTGTCAGCCCAGAGACCTCTCCAGCACCACCGGTTCCTACCCCGGATCCCTCTTCTCCCTCCGGTACCCATGATCCTACACATGTGCGTACTCCTGTGTCCGCCGGCACTCCTGCCTCTGTGTGTGGTCCTGCCTCATCTGTCCCTCCTGCCACACTGAGTCCCGTGTCTCCCACACACGCCCCTCCTCGCACGACATAACCAGCTCCCTTGGCTCAGCTCTCCCCGGTTGTGACTGTGCCCGTTCCTGAGCCTGAGGTGCGCCCCTGGAGCCCAGGTTACTCCCGTGAGCCTGGCGGTCGTCTTCGACCATTGGACTCTGGAGCTCTGCGAGCGTCTGGTCCTGCACCCAGGCGCTCCACTCGCAGCGTCAAGAGTGGTGACACCGGCACAAAGGCCCTAGGCCTGAGTGTCCGCACTGAGCACACAGAGGTACATCCAGCGTGTCCAGTAGGGCACGACCTCGTCACTCGCGAGATCCACATCGCCTGTGATGCAGCAGCCGATCTTGTGGTCGTCAGACCTAGCACTGAGGCGTGTGCTCTTGCCACGCAGAACTCTCCCGCTTTGGCGCCTGACCCGGGCACACTGAGGGAAGCTCTCTCATCACAGGATACTGACGATTGGCGTGCTGCCTGTGAGGATGAGCTTCGCGCCATCCGAGAGCACCGAGTTTACGAGCTAGTCGACCTTCCACCTGGAAAGAAGGCTATTCAGGTCAAGTGGGTCTTTCGCAAGAAAGTGAAGCCAGATGGCTCACTGGAACGCCACAAGGCTCGCTTGGTCGTCAAGGGGTACTCTCAGATTGAGGGCATCAATTACACTAACACCTTCGCCCCTGTCGGCCGTATGACCTCAGCTCGAGCTCTGTTCGGTGTAGTGGCTCAGCATGACTGGGAACTACACCAGATGGACGTGAACAATGTGTTCCTCCATGGCTCTCTGGATGAGGAGATCTACGTGGCTCAGCCACCCGGTTTTGATGATGGCGACAAGGTCTGGCGCTTGCGCAAGTCCTTGTACGGCCTCAAGCAGTCTCCTCGGTGTTGGAACCAGGAGATCACCGGCACCCTGACTCGTGCGGGATATGTACAGAACGAGGCAGATCCCTCTCTTTTCATCCACCGGACGGCTGAGTGGTTCACCGCCATCCTGGTCTATGTCGACGACCTTCTGATCGTGTCTCCTTCACTGGAGGCCGTGAAGGAGGCCAAGGCCGTCCTCCCGACTGCCTACAGGATGAAGGACCTTGGTCTTGCAGCGGTGTTTCCCGGCATGGAGATCGTACGAGACCGCAGACGTCGTACACTGCTACTGCACCAGGCCCGATACACACGCGTTGTGGGGGAGCGCATCAGCGATCTCCTCGGCGCAGTGCACACGGCTTCCACACCCCTGGAACCCGACGGGCAGGATGCCCCGAAGGTGGACAATCCCACACAGCTGGGGGAGACAGTGGATGTGACCTTGTACCTCCGTCTCATCGGATCCCTGATGTACCTGGCCACTACCACACGTCCGGACATCCCATTCGCCGTCAACCTCCTTGCCCAGTTTTCATAGGCTCCACGTGCTAGAGCCCTTCATGCGGTTGTGCGAGTGGTGTGGTACGTGGTCTCCACACCGTACCTCGGACTCTGCTTTCGCCGGCAGTGTTCGGTGGTCCTTGATGGCTACACCGACAGCGACCGGGCCTGGAGCCCAGACGGACGCAGTCGCACCGGTTACGTGTTCCTGCTTGGTGGCACCGCTGTGTCCTAGCGCAGCGGGAAGCAGGGCTGCATTGCAAGTAGCTCATCAGAGGCAGAGTATGTCGCTTTGGGAGCAGGGGCTGCTGAGGCGGTATGGCTGCAGCGTCTGTTCCTTGAGCTGGGTCATTTAGTACCCGCCATTGTGCTTCGTTGCGACAACCAGAGTGCTCTTGCTATTGCGGAGAACTCTGGTGTCTTCCATGCTCGCACGAAGCACATTGCAGTAGAGCATCACTTTGTGCGTGACTTGGTGGAGCGACACGTGATCTCCGTCATTTGGGTTGGCACTGACATGCAGCGTGCTGACTTCTTGACGAAGGCAATAGCACGCGGAAAGTTCATGGTGGCCATTCGTTCTGTCGGGCTTCGCCCCTTGCCTGAGAGTGGTTGAGTGTGGGGTGTTGTGGTGGCCATTCACTACGTCGTTGCACGCGTTGTTGTACTCGTTTCAGTGCTGCACGTGTATGGACATGCGTACCATNTCTTCCATGCTCGCACGAAGCACATTGCAGTAGAGCATCACTTTGTGCGTGACTTGGTGGAGCGACACGTGATCTCCGTCATTTGGGTTGGCACTGACATGCAGCGTGCTGACTTCTTGACGAAGGCAATAGCACGCGGAAAGTTCATGGTGGCCATTCGTTCTGTCGGGCTTCGCCCCTTGCCTGGGAGTGGTTGAGTGTGCGGTGTTGTGGTGGCCATTCACTACGTCGTTGCATGCGTTGTTGTACTCGTTTCAGTGCTGCACGTGTATGGACATGCGTACCATCGGGTCATGGGGGAGTGTTGTGATTTGTGACGTTCCTGTCGACTTGTACAGTTTACTGTGACCACTCGGCCGTGTCCATACTCGTGCAGATCCCTGATGCGGACCCAGGCGGTACCGGTGCGTCGTCCGGCGGCGGACTACCGGCTTGGAGCGTGTCGGCCGTTCCAGAGCTCTAGACGCTACCCGGGATCTCTTGTAGTTTTTCTGCAGCACGTAGGACTTTATCGGTGGACTGGCCGTGGGCCCGATTTGCATGTTTTTGCATTGTGTTTCCACCGTTCGATGCCAGATGCATGCATGTGACCGGTCCAGCTTGTGATTCTGCACGTCTAGGTTCAGACGACGTAGCATTCCGACATGTGTGCGCAGAGTTACGGCCAAAACAGTGGTTTTGGGCCGGTTTTAGGACAGATCTTGCACTGCCGCGTGCCACACCCGCCGTGCGCCGCGGCAGGTACTTATGCCATGGACCTGTCATTTGTCATTTCTCTTTGCAAATGCTATTGAAGCATTCTGACACTTTGCCTTTGTGTCGCCTAGCCAAACCCTTGCCGTTGCGTGCACGACTTGTGACTGTCGTCACCGTCTGACCAGGCACTGACGCCTAGTCAGCGGCGGTGTCGCTAGGACGCTTCTACGCATATTCTCAAGGGACATAGCATCTTGAGTCGAACACAATCACTATACACTTGCTTAGGTCCGGCATTGACTAGAGGAATGATAGTGCAAAAGCATGAAAATCGGGCCAACAACAGTCCACCGAGGAAATCCTAGGCTGCAGAAACAATTCACAATGCTCTATGAAGTCTCCGGGACACATAGAAAACTGTTGTGCAGCTATGGATGGATGGATCACGTGTGTGCGGTGCTTTGGCGCTAGTTGGGTCTGCATGAGGAAGTTGCATGTGCATGGACACGACCAAGTGGTCATTGTCAACTGTTGGTTTATAGGGGGAAAAAATGCACTATACGACACCAATTTCTTCGAGCCCACGAGTTTCCCTCTTCTTACGAAGCAAATTGGGCAAAGCGGTTCGCTAAAACTCAATTCCCACTTGCACTCCATCCCATCAAAGCTCAAGTTTCTTTCCTTCTTCCTTATACCTTAAGAAATATTCACCATAATATTCCTCAGCTCGAATATTTTTGCTTGACGCAACCAATTTTGTCACATCAGACAAAGTGAATGCCCATACTTTGTTGAAGAGGGAAGGATATAGCTTATTTCTTTCATGCCCTCGACTTAGACCGAAAAATGAGGGTTTATTATATATTTCTGCCTATATTACTTGAATTCTCTGGAAGATGCTAGAAAAACTAGTAGGATTGCTCAAACCAAAAGGTACATGTTACACTCTTCCCTTTTTCATGTTACTTGGGGTCAGCGATGGACAGTCCCAGGCTCCTTAATGTTTGATAAATGAATTATGGCACTCGAGAAATCCTTCCAAAAATACATTTCGACCATCTTCGCCATTCTAAGTCCCGCAATAACCTAAAATCATTGGAGGATGATTTATCTTGTGCCCTCCTTACACATTAACTCGAATTTAATGATTAATTATGAAAAATAAGAAGATTTATATTTAAAATATGGGTGATTCATCTCCATCTGTACTCACCTCCACAATGTTACTCCCTAGGTGGTTGTGTTCATGCATCAGGCTTGTTTGGTTCTGAGTTATCCCGCGCGCCTCTGTCGGATGCAACCAGGGGCCCAAAAATCTATCGACCTTAGTGTGTCAGCATCGCTCTGGGATCAAACCGGCGGTGCTGACGCGTCTGAAACACTGCCCTGTCGACAGGCGCTGACATGGATTGACCGCCACGCCACGCGAGGCTGGAGCTTTGCTGACGATTGGGGCGACACCGTAATTGCTTCGTCACCGCGTCGGGCTTGGGCATGGCGTGGGCATGCCCAATGCCTATGCCCAACGGCCATGGCCGTGCACCCATGTCAGAACACGCCAGCAGACACCATGCCGTGGCAAAGCTTGGGTGGGGAAAAAAAACCTAAACGACGATCGCTGTTTTATGTTTTCCCCGTCAAGAGTCGTGAGCGCTCTCAAACGCAGTGACGTTCAGTGAAACTGCAGGTTGAGCTTCCGTTGTGGGTGCGTTTCATAGTAGCGACATTTGATGAAAGAAAGTTTCATGCGTCTTATCATGGCGTCCACGTCGAGGGCCCAGCCATCGACGTCGAGGGCCCAGCCATCGGGCTTCCCACCTCGCTGGACAGCAGCCACCTCGGTAGCTTCTCTCAGCTGCCGAACCCAGAGCCACCCAGGAGCACCCCACGCAATGGCTGACGGTGATGCTGGTCGGACGGACGGTTTGGCGTCTCGAAGAGGTCTCGCGAAGGTTCGGGGGGTTATGAGACGAGAGGAGCGGTCTTGAATTGGAGGCCGGCGCAGTTGGTCGAGGGAACTGGCCGATGGGCAGAGGGTGGTTGCCGGCTACTGGTCCGTCAACGATTTGCAAAGTCGTGGTCGCGCCTCACGTCACCGACCTCGATGCGGTAGCAGCAGGATCCACTCGTGGGGCTTACTACCATGAATGTCGCCAGGACAGACACTCTTCGCATCTTTTTTGGTAGGGTCAAAGAGGCCAGATCAGCTTAGTTCGACCACAGCGGGTGCTATGAGGCCTCAGGCCAAGCCGGTGTAGTTCCTGAAGAAAGCCTGAGGAATTTGGTTGCTCTCTGAAGGGTGTGAATCTGTAGTCTCTCAGATTCACATTCAGATTCAGATTCAGATTCAGGGGTCATAGCGAGTCGCAATTTTTTCACTAAGGCCGAGGGCCGCGTATCTCCGCTTCGCGAGGGGCGCACGCAGACGCAACAGCGCTCCTGTGCGCCAGAACGCGAGTTGGCCGGGCGATCGGGGACGGTACAGCGTGTTGGAAACAGACGGAGAGTAAAAGCGGCGATGGCCGTCGTGCATGCATGTCGACATGGGCTGGCGACGTGGCGAATGTCGTCGGGCAGGGAGAGCGTGACGCGCACTGGAACGGACGTGGCTGGAAAGGGCCGTGGGATCAAGATCTCCCGGCCTGCGGCAGACAACACAGGAAATGGGAATTTCACGGCGGTAAAGGGTGGTTGGAATGCAGGCGGGAGTCAGCAGCGTCTTGGCTCCTCTGCGAAGACGTCCTCGCTGTTGCAAGTCAACTGCCGTTGCCGCCCCTCCTCTTCTCCTTCCTACTCCTGTGCTTCCTCGTCCCCGTCACGTCCTGCATTGTCCAGCCACTCTGCTTTGACTTGTGCGAGCACATCCCCCTCCTCGCGGTTATTTCAACACCATCCAACTTCTGTACCATCAGCATCGAAGGCGGCATTATTGTCACGCGTACCACCGCTAGCACGCCAGCGGGCGCCGTGGCCACGCTCTGCACCTCCTCCTCGTGAACACGCTGGAGTGGTAGCAGCCGCATCGTCGTCCGCGGGCTCTGCGGACGCAGCTTCACCAACCAAGGCCGGCAGTGGCCGTGACGCTACGCCTTCAGCCCCCACTGCAGCCCTCCCGGGCAAGCCAGCGCTGCCTTCTGTGGTCGCAGGACTGGAGCCACAGCCGGAAGTTAAGAGAACACAAGGCAGGAGCAGCAGCAGCAGCAGCAGCAGCAACAGCAGCAGCAGCAGCAGCGGCGGCGGCGGCAGCAGCAGCAGCAGCACCAGCAGGAGCAACAGGAGCAGCAACACTGGTGCGCAGAGTGATCCGCTCACGGAGGGTCTGGAGAAGGAGCATGGGATACCTCGGTGGGATGGGCAGGGGGGGGGAACTCTAGCACCAAGTGAAAAGCCAACACCAGGCACAGCAGGCTCAGTAAGCGCGGGAGGAGGAGGAAGCGAGGGGATACCAGGAGGGTCCAGCCTACCCCGGGTATACCCGGCGTGGATCCACACGGTGGAAGAGGTGCTGCGGCACCACCATACGAGCCTGCGGCGGGGGCTGAGCCCCGAGGAGGTGGCGCGGCGGCGCGCTGCGCACGGTTGGAATGAGCTGGATCGGCCGGCGGGGCGGTCGTTCTGGGCGCTGGTGGGCGAGCAGTTTGAGGACACGCTGGTTCGCATCCTCGTCGGCGCGGCCGTGGTGTCGCTTGTGCTGGCTGTGGCGGAGGGCGAGGGAGGAGGGGGGCTAGCAGCTTATGCAGAGCCGGTGGTGATTGCGGCGATTGTGGTGCTCAACGCAGTGATTGGTGTGTGGCAGGAGCTGCGGTCGGAGAATTCGCTGGAGGTGAGATGGTGGGATCCTCTCTGGTGGTGTGTGCGGTGGAAAGGGGGAAGCTTTCTTGCTCTTGCCCTCACAGGACGAGCCCCTGTGCATTATCTCATTTTGCCTTTCGCCTTTGGGGGAGATCCCCCCCCCCCCCCCCCAAGACATTTTTGGCTAATCAGACTGACTTGTGCAGAGCCATCTGTGTTTTTAATGCGATCAATGTCAAAGGCAGAAGGATGTTCTCTCTTGTGACGAGAGTGCACGATAGCCCGCAGCGCGAGGAACAAACCTCTGTTCCCACCAGTCAGTTGTCGTCTCCAGTGGCGTGTGGGTCTGCCTGCGCTTGCTGGGTTTCACTGCTGCTGTGCGACGCGGGGTCCTCATGCGCTTCACACCATGTGTCCGCCACCACAGGCGCAGAAGCTTTCGGTGGAAAGTGAACTCTGTGGTTGGGGGAGTGGGAGGGGGAAGGGTGGAGGGGGGTGAGGGTGGTGTCTGTTTGCAGGAAATCGCAAGTGGAAAGCGAGTGCTGTCTGTTTGCGGAAAACTTTCCTCCATTTTTTGCTCTTGGGCATGGGGGCTGGGACCTGCAGCAGGTGTTTGGGGGGGGGGGGGGGGGATCTTGGATGAATGGCTGGGTGTTTTCGTGCAATGTTGAAGATTCTTGTGGTGTTTTTTTCTACATTTTGGGTTTCTGGTTTTCTGGGTTTTTTTTCAGGGGGTTTCTTCTCCTCTCTTCCCTTCTCCATTTTTTTTTTCTTCTAGTGAATGCGTGCGTGTATGCACCCGTGCGCGTGCATGCATGCCTGCGCACGCCTGTGGTCGCCCATGTGCGTTCAGCACCATGTTTCACTCCTTCTCGCCAGCCAAGTCGGTTAGTCGGGCAGTCGGAGAGTAAAGTCGGAGACTTCCTACTCCAAGTCGGTGAAGTCGGTACATGATAAAGCGTGGATGACACAGCTGACCTTCTGGAACTGGCCTGAAATGCCGTGTTGTTTGTGGAAAATGGCTTGATGGCGGCACACAGCATCTCCCATGGCGTGTGGCCAAGGGCTGTCCATGCAAGCACACACACCTGTAGGTGTTTCGAAGGTCAAGGACTGGCTACCGTGTGTGCTTCTGCGTAGACTCAGTCGCCTGCGATCTACGCTGTTAGTCGACAGGTTGACTTGGCACACTCGGAGTCAGATAGATCAACTCGGCGTGGGAACAAAGCATAGGTTCAGTACGATGCAAACTCTGGCTCAATTCATTTCTGAACGCTGCACCTTGTTTCTTGCAACAACTCTCATGAGTCATGACCACCCTCAGAGTGATGGGTGAAAAATGACGGGCACAACATGGGGAGGTGGCAGCTGGAGAGTTGGAACTTACTATCTTCACTGGCTGCATGCAGAGGGGGTGCAAGGGAGTGGCCTACACGGGCCTCGACAAACCCCTGTCGATCTAACGAGGCTAGCTGGCGAGGACTTGTTAGGAAATATTGAACTCTCTCTCTCTCTCTCTCTCTCTCTCTCTCTCTCT
>SZWC01004885.1:17344-35083 GCA_023375785.1 Penium margaritaceum | reverse complement strand
TCTGCGTCCCCCGCGTCGCCACCTTCGTCGCCCTCTGTGCCTGAGCCCGCGTCGTCCGCTCCAGTGTCCGAGTCATACTCCCGTGAACCGGGCGGCCGCCTGCGCCACCGCCCGACACGCAGTGTGCGCAGCGGTGACCCAGGCACCAAGGCACTTGGCCTCAGTGCTCAAGGTCTCATTGAGGCCCACCCCGCCTGTCCGACTGGCTCGGTCCTACTCGCCCATGAGTGCAATTTGGCGCGCGATGCCGCGGAGTCCATGGTCACTATGGGACCACCGTCAGCAGCGTATGCCCTGACCACACGCAGCTCAGTCAGCGTGCCGCCTGACCCCAACATGCTGCAGGAGGCTCTGGCTAGTCCTGACCGCGAGCTCAGGCGCACTGCGTGCAAGGCTGAGCTCAAGGCCATCGACGAGCATTCTGTCTACGAGCTCGTGGACCTACCGCGGGGTCGCAAGGCCGTACAAGCCAAGTGGGTCTTGCGCAAGAAGCGGAAGCCGGACGGCTCCGTGGATCGCTACAAGGCCCGTCTGACCGCCAAGGGGTTCTCTCAGGTGGAGGGTGTTGACTACACCGACACCTTTGCCCCTGTCGGCCGCATGACGACAACCCTGACCCTGCTGAGCCAGGTGGCACAGCACGATTGGGAGCTCCACCAGATGGACGTCAACAATGCCTTCCTTCACGGCACGCTTGAGGAGGAGATCTACATGGTCCAGCCGCCTGGCTTCGTCAAAGCCGAGGCCCCAGACAAGGTCTGGCGACTGCGGAAGGCCTTGTACGGCCTGAAGCAATCGCCTCGCTGCTGGAACCAGGAAATCACAGACACTCTCCAGCGAGCTGGGTACGTCCAGAGTGATGCGGATCCATCCCTCTTCCTCTCTCAGGCTCCTGCGCCCCTGACGACCATTCTCGTCTATGTGGACGACCTCCTGATTGCGTCCTCACAGATGGAGGGCGTGAAAGCGGCCAAGGCCGTTCTGCATGCGGCCTACAAGATGAAGGATCTGGGAGAGGCGGCAGTGTTCCTGGGCATGCAAATCGTTCGTGACAGAGCCCGTCGGACTCTCCGCGTTCATCAGGAGCGGTATGCGCTCACCGTGGGAGAGCGGTTCGCCGATCTCCTTGCCTCTGTCCGCACTGCGTCCACCCCCATCACACCTGACGGGCAGAGCGCCCTGAAGGTTGACGATCCAGCAGAGCTGGGGGAGCTGGTTGACGTGACCCTGTATCTCTGAGTCATTGGCTTGCTCATGTACTTGGCCACGACGACACGGCCCGACATCGCCTTCACTGTCAACCTCCTGGCGCAGTACTCTCAGGCTCCACGCACACGAACCCTAGAGGCTGCTGTCCGGTGCCTGCGGTATGTCATCTCCACCGCACGCGTCGGCCTGTGTTACCGAGGACANGTTTCCGTGGTCGTGGACGGATACACAGACAGTGACTGGGCATGGAGCCCAGACGGCAGGAGTCGCACTGGCTACATTTTTCTCATCGGCGGCACCGCCGTCTCGTGGCGCAGTGGCAAGCAGGGTTGCATCGCACGCAGCACTGCTGAGGCAGAGTATGTCGCTCTGGGTGCGGGTGCTGCTGAGAGCGTCTGGCTGGTACGTCTGATGCGTGAGCTACGTCAGTCAATCCCGCCGGTCGTGCTGCTCTGCGACAACCAGAGCGCGAAGGCCATCTCGGAGAACTCAGGTGTGTATCACGCGCGCACGAAGCACATTGCTGTCGAACATCACTACGTGCGTGACCTCGTCGAGCGCGGTGAGGTACAGGTCATATGGGTGGGTACGGATGTACAGCATGCTGACTTCTTGACGAAAGCACTAGGTCGTCCGAAGTTTCTGGCAGCCGTGAGATCTGTGGGACTCTCCCCCACCCCCGATGCTGGTTGACTCTGCATGTGCCAGCTGCGTTATTCTGATCGTTGTGCCGTCGTTGCATTGTGCTGTCAGTGCTTGTACGCGCATGGACTTGTTCGCCCTCCGGTCATGGGGGAGTGTTGTTGTGTATGCCCACAGCTTACTGTGACCCCTCGGCTCATGTCCATGCTCGTGCAGATTCTGAGGCGTAGCCGGCGCTGGCAGTCTGGGAGACTGACGCGATGACCGTCACGAACGACTGGGGGAGCTGTTCTGATCTCAGCAATGGCTGAGCGGCAGAGGCTACCCACCGGAGATACCCGCTGTACCACACAGAGGAGTCTCAGCGAGACCAGTCGTCTCGGTGCACGGCTCACCGTTGATTTATTGCATGCATGAACTCCAGCGTTGCCGGAAATTACTCTGGATACGTGCGTGACATTTTTCTGCTCCGTGTCCTTTTTTCGGATGTTGATTCGGTCACTCTGGTAGGTCGTAGCACTCGTTGCAGCAGAAACGTTGCCGGGTTTTGGTCGACAGCTGAACCGGGGGCGGTTGGAAAAATGTCCGCCGCCCAGTTCGCGTTCTGGGATGCGCGCAGGTGGGAGGCCACTTGCGCGCAGCAGTCGTGCGAGATGCGCGACCCAGCTCGCGCGAGCTGGGCCGCGCATCTCACCCTCGCCATTGCTCGTTCTACTCACTTCCGCTCTCACTTGCATTTTTTTAAATCTAACTTTCACCCTGGTCAACCGTTCTGCGTGCCGTCTGTCCCATTCAGAGCGTAGCAGCCAGCCCCACGTTGTTGTGGGTTGAAAGTGAGATTTAGGTTGCTTTTCTATGTCTGCATGTGTGGTGGTGGCGAGAAAAATGAGGGACCTGGTGATGCAGAGGAATGTTGTGATGTCCACAGCCGCACCCAAGGTGCTGGCGTCAGCGGCCTTCAACACCGCCTATCCATGTGGGGTCATCGGGGTGGAGGTACTAAGGACAATGGGCAGGAGGTCCGCAAAGCGATCGGCAAGAGTCTGAACGTACGCTGCCTGATGTACTTGTACAATGCCGTGTGCGCGATCGCGCTCAATCTCCATGCAGAGAAACACCTGCACCGATCAGAGATCCTTCATCTTGTAGGTCGTCTTTAGCAACTCCTTGACCCGCTTAACAGCGGCAAGGTTGGGAGACGCGATGAGTAGGTCATCCACGTAGATGAGGATCACAACGAAGGGGGTCCCGAGAGGAGTGATGAACAATGCCGGGTGTGCGGTGCCGCGAAGAAAACCGCTTGTCAGAAGGGTACGGCTGATCTCAGGCCTCGACACATGAAAATTTCGTAGCCATTTCGGAGGAGTATGCATCTCTCGTCGAGGAGTTTAAAGGAATTTTTTTCGACAAACTGTCTTAAGATTTACCTCCGGAATGAAGCATTGATCATCAAGTATACATGAAGAAGGACAGCATACCAACAATCATGGAGAACTATTGTACGAGCAACCACAAGCCGACCAAGCTAAAATAAGAGCTAGATGCGATGCCTGATAAGGGTTCATCAGACTGTCCACATTATCCAATGCTGCACCTGCACGTTTCTTGAAAAAGAAATCTTGTCAGATTTGGATGTGCATGGATAAAAGGCCGTGGAATGTTACCATCAAGAGCTGCTAGCCCCTTGCTCAAGCACATGAACTTTTTGATGAGCTCCGCGGGACAAGAATTTTCACCCAAAATTGACTTAGAGAGCGGCTTTCATCAGATCCGCATGTCTCACAAGGACATTGAGAAGACGACACTCTACACTTGACATGGACACTCCAAGGTGACGGTGATGCCGTTTAGACTCACAAACACCCATGTAATATTTACAAAAACCATGAACAATTTTTTTGGCCATACCTTGACGACTTTGTTGTCGTATATTTCTAGGACATCCTCCGATACAGCTGCACCCTGGAGGAGCATGATAGACATGTTAAAACATTCCTTGAGAGTTTTAAAGAGGAAATTTATATGAAAAATCCTCAAAGTGCGACTACGGTTGCCATTTGATGGAGTTTTCAGATCACATCATTGGTGGCGGACGTATATCCATGTACCTGAAGAAAGTAGATGCCGTCACTAATTGGACAATGCCAACCAATGTTTAGGATGTCCAGGTATTTTTGGGATTATGTAGCTACTACTATCAACTTGTAAAACATTATGCTCGAGTGTCAACACCGCCCTAAAACTTACTCGTAAAACTACTAAGTGGATTTGGGGGGACAATGCACAAGAATTGTTTGATTCTTTCAGAAACGGTTTGACCTTGACATCAATCCTGCACTTGGCGAATTCAGCAATGGACTGCATCATGGCCATCAAAGCATCCGATTGAGCAACAGGAGCTACTCACCTCTAGGATAAAGGCGGTGGAGAAAAACCAGTTGCATTTATGTTGAAAAAGTCACGCGGATCGGAATTGAACTATACAGTGCACAAGAAAACGCGTGGTGGTTGTGCACATGTTCAGAACGTGGTGGTGCTACCTGGAATGTGGACAATACATCTTCGGCAATGACCACCGTGTGCTTAAACATATCAAGAAAGCCAAATTTGAATCATCAATGAACTCGATGGATAGAGTTCCCCGAGTCCAACTTTGACTACATCATTTTGACGTGGAAAAGCAAATCCAGCGCATGCTCTGAGTCGACGTACAAACTTGATGGCTGAATTCAGCACCTTATCGTCAAACAAGATCCGCACCTTGCGACTTATTCTGCAAAGGGATACGAGGAGTTTGGCGGGTACAAAAAAACTAGAATCTGTTTCAACGATCTCTACTAGCAATGGTGATAGACCCGCCTAGTCATCGTACCACCAAACGAGGAGTTACAATGGATGCTATTGGAGGAGTGTCACGACAACAATCCAGGTGGACACTTCGACGAGGACAAAATGCTCAAGGAGCTGGTGGATTACTTTTGGTGGGACTGCATGCATGTTGCCATGGCCGTATTTGTAAATTGTGTGACACTTGCGAGCAGAAAAAACGCGTTGCATGAGGCCACTGGGAAGACTCCAACATCTCCCTCTTTGAACGAATTTGTCGGTTGACATCAACATGGACTTCGTGATGGAAATACCTGCCACTTCGGAGGGTAACAACGCCGTCCTCGTGGTGGTGGAAAGATTTTCCAGAATGTCGCACTTCATATTGACGGCGACCAACTTCACCGCCGAGGGAACAACACAGTAGTTTCTAAATCACATCGTGCAACTGAATGGGATATCACATAATATCATTAGCGACATAGACTTCCACTTCATTAGCCATTTTTGGCATGAGCTGATGACATGTTACGGCAGTCAGATCCATCTATCAATGTCGTTCCATGCTCAGCCGACGGGCTGACCGAGTGGGCCCATCAGATGCTTGAACATCCTCTCTGCACAATATGCAAGCCCCACATAACAAACTGGATGGCAGAACTTTCACCGGTTGAACTCACATACAATTCGGCGCCTTCCATGACAACAGGGAAAAGTCCGCTTGATGTAGTCTACGACAAAATTTCTGCCACATCGACAGGACTACAAAGCCAAAGCAATGCTTACACAGTTGACATCCCTTTGCAACTTCTTTAGCATCAAGGAGGAAATACAGTATACCCTCATGAGGACACAAATATCGATGAATCGAGAAACATACGGACATCGCAGCGATGATATCATCAAATCCGGCAATCGTGCCCTACTCAGCACCGCGAATATCAAACTACACCAGAAATACTCCACAAATCTCAAACCCCGCTGGTTGGGTCTGTTTGAGATTGAGCGAAGTCAAACTCCAGTTGTCGCTTGACATCGTCCACCAAAGGTCATGGCAATGAAACTACTTTCACGTCAGCAAGCTCAAGCAATACGAGGACCCCACTGAGTGATTCCCCGGCAGAGATGTCACTCCTTTGCCTCCAATTCAAGTGGACGGGGATACAGAGTACGTGATTGAGGATATCCTTGACCCCATAGAAAATCAACCGAGTATCTTGTCATGTCATTGGTTATGGGTGTAACATATGCAAGTGATCTCTCGACTCTACTCACGCATACATCATCATTGAAGGTGATTGATGTGGATTAAATCTCTCGGGTGCAACACTGTGATGCATCATGAAGCTCACGGTAGTGGCTGCACCATCAAGTGGTGGCCACAGCACCAACATCATTTCTTTGGAGAGCTAGTCTGTAGTGATACTTTTTACTTCTACATTCCAAACATGGGACACACATGCATAGGAGTGCATGCACCACATATGCTCGTGGTTGATGTGGTTTGAGTCTCTCATATGCATGCATTAGCTTGCTGAGCCAGGTCGTTGATCCCTCAGGACCACACGTCCGGTTTGTACCGGCGTGTGAAAAACCACCTGGAGCTCGCTCGCTCTAGGGTTGGGCTCGATCCCTGGATAGCATCCGGGTCCCACGTCAAGAGCCTCATGTGGGTGGCCCGGTCAACTGGCACTTATCACTTTGCTTGCTCCTCAATTTCTTACTTCTTGTTTTCCTCTTAGTTTCTTCCACATGAGAGTGAGCTTTTCCCGATCCATGGCGTCACAACATTCCTTCTCCTTACTTGTTCATTCCAGCAACCTAAGCTACCTACTGGTATCAGAGTAGGAGGGAAGGATCCCTCCACTCCTATGATCCTGAGACCACCTTGTCAGGCCGTTTCCACGTGACGGGCAATCCCGCGCAAGCACTTCTGACACGTGGGCCGTGGCCGCGGCCACCGCAGCAACGTCTACCGCTACTGCCCGAGCACACTTCAACCATGGTTACAACTTTTGGAGTAGCATCAGCCACTGCTGCACGCACACTTATCAGTTGTAGTCACATCCATTGCAGCAGTATCTACCACTGCTACTCGTGCCCGCACAAGCCGTGTTACGGCCACTCCAGGAGCGTCTACTTTTGGTGCCCGCGCCGGCCGTTGCTACGTCAACCACAGCAGCGTCTACCGCTACTGCCCGCATACACGGCAGCCGTGGTTACAGCTTCCGCAGCAGCATCAGTTACTGCTGCCCACACACATATCAGCCATGGTCACATCCATCGCAACAGTATCTGCCGCTGCTACTCGTGTCCGTGGCAGCCTGGATACACTCACTCCAACAGCTCCTACTACTGCTGCTTGTGCACGCGTTAATCGTTGTTGTGGCCCCGCAGTAGCGTCCACCGTCGCTGCCTGAACACCCGTCACCCGTGGTTACGCCACCAAAGTAGCACTCTTCGTTGCTGCTAGTGCATGTACCAGCCATGGTACGGACACTGCAGCAGCAACTACCGCTGCTGCTCGTACACACGTTAGCTGTAGTTGCTACCACCACAACAGCATCTACAGCAGCTGCCAGCACCCGCATCAGCCGTGTTACGGCCACCACAGCAGCGTCTGCCACTGCTCCCAGCGCACGCATAAACTGTTATCATGGCCATTGCAGCAGTGTCTGCCACTCTCGCCTCCTTCTGACGCTCATGCTGTTTCAGCAACGTGGGCAGCGACAACAGGAGCAGCAAAAACAACAAGAGCCGCAAAATTTTCAGTAGTATTTGGAGCTGCAGCAGCAACAACAGTTTCAGCAGTAGTCAGAGCCGCAGCAGCAACATAACCTCTGCCTCCCATCTCTCTTCTCAGCAGCTGCCTTGCAAGGCGGCCAGACACTCAGCGCGTTGGCATCTTCTCTTGAGACCGAGTGGCTGGACGAGGAGATTGCATACTACGAGAAGAAGGGGGAACGTGAGGTGTGGCCGAGAGTTCACCGCAACAGCCCCGGGTATTACCCTGGTGAAGACTACGATCCTACAGAGCACTACGAGTGGGAGGACGCCGCAGTGTATGCAGTCTACTGTCAGTCTGGAGCTTGCTCCAGATTAAGCGCATCCATTGCGTTGCAGTTGCAGCTGCTGCCACGACATTTCCCTCCTCATCCGCATCAACTACTACCTCATCCTCCACCACCTCCAATAGACAGCCACTTCTCTCACATCTCAGGGGGGTGGTGGGGGTGGGGGACGTGGTAAGGGAAAAGGAAAAGGTGGTGCCGCAGGTGGCGGTGGACAGGGAGGGCACGGTAAAGGCCATGGTTTGGACAGCTCTATTCCTTCTACATCCTCCTCCAATGGTGTTACATGCTGGAACTGTGGCTCCATTGGCCATGCCACTCCCCCAAGTGTCCTCCATCCCCTGACGATGCCCGCCTTGCATCTGCCATGCGTGCCCACTGGGCCCGCTCCTCCGGTGGTGGTGGTGCTTCTTGTACCTCCACCTCAGTTGAGTCCTACAAACGAACTGCACCTTCCTCTACACTTGCCGCTGCCTATAGCACCACCATCGCTTCACCGTAGCCACCTTACCCCTGAGGATGGCCTCTAGATTTTGGAGGATCCGTCTTCTATGGGCTCCTTTTTGGGTCCTACACTCCTCCATCCTGGACATCGTCCACCTACCCCTCTTGGAACCCCTCTTTAGGCATTTTCATCACCCCTGACCCGCCTGACGACGATCACCAACTGGATGCTGCTCTCTCTCATGCCGTCCATCAGCGACACCTCTGTGATCAGGGAGGTGAGATTGTGCGTTCGGTTGTGGAGACACTTACGTGTTCCGTGGACAATGATCTTCGTGGTTCGTCATCAGGTCATGTACAGGGATGTTCCCCAGTTGATGTCCCATGGATTGAACATTGGTAATCTTACAGTTTGTCCCGCTGTCTTGCTGCTTGTGGTTAGCAGCTTCTCCCACGCACTGCCATTGTTACCGTCAGCCGTGTCTGTTCATGTGTCGGGTGGTTTCTGGATCCTCGATTGGGGAGCCAACCACCACATGACCTCCTGTTGGTCCTCGTTTGTCTTGTATGGTCTAGTTGGCTCTGTCTGCTTTGTACGCACTGGTTCTGGCCAGCTCCTGCCAGTCCAAGGTGTTGAAATTGCCCGCTTTGTTGGCCCTGGGAGGGAGGTCTTCTTGCCAGATGTGCTATTCGTGCCCGCTCTTGAGCTGAGCCTTCTCTCTTTTACGATTCTCAATGACCAGGGCAAGGACTTCTCCTCCAGCTGCGACATTGCATCTGTGTTGTACCACACCACTGGCTGTGTTCTTCTTTGTGGCCAGCGCTATGACTCTTTGTTTCACGTACCGTCGTTTGCGCCTCATCCCACTACCACCACCCTTTTTCATGTCGCATGCTCCCTCTCTCCAGCGCATGCACAAGTGCTGCATTGCCGCCTCTACCACATTCACACCGCTGCCATTGACAGCTTGCTCCATGACTAGCCCACCCACAGTCTTGACGCTTCGAACTTCCTTGCACCTTGCTCTGCTGACTATCTTGACTACGTCCAGGGCAACATAATGGCATCTCCAAATTCTGGAACCGTACCCTCGCCGACA
Organism: Penium margaritaceum; assembly: GCA_023375785.1. NCBI lineage: Eukaryota > Viridiplantae > Streptophyta > Zygnematophyceae > Desmidiales > Peniaceae > Penium > Penium margaritaceum. Next base: position 25,791 of record SZWC01004885.1, on the reverse strand, counting down.
ATGTTCATAGACTCCTTAGTACCTCTTTTCTTCCTCCTCTCTTCTCCTTTGAGACAATGTCATACATGACCTAGGTTTGGAAGTGTATTCTGCACGGCTCCTTGCCTTGTCACGTCACCTCCTTTGAGCGCTAGTGCGGTCGTCGTATGGACCCAAGTCTTGCTTGCATTTCAGGTTATACCACTGACGTCTGGCTCCTAGAGGACTTTCGGAACGGCAAATTCCATCCACCTCTGCACCGTTCTTGGTGTCTCGGGCATGTCCAAGGCTTGGAATTTCTTGGAAGTAGACCAGTCTTGTGTCATCAGTCCCTCGACACCCTCGTCTTCGAGGATGTTTTTCATGGTGACCTGTCCAGCGTCCCACCACCACCCTCTCTCTCCTCACTTTGTTGGCTTGGGAGGGGTGTGTCCCATACTCTTGTCTCAGAGAGTCACCTTTCTCCTCCGCTGGCATGGCTCCTTCTGGTGCTACTAGTTCATCGCTCTGTATCCCTTCCACTGCCAGTGACTCCCTGTCCTTGCTGTCCAGCTCACCGACCAACTCCTCCTCAGATACCTCGCCAGTCCTTGTGTCCCCTGAGCTCTCTGGGTCCGCACCCACTGGTGCCCCAACACAGTCTCCTGCGCTCTCCACTCCTAGCTCACCCCGTGAGCTTGTGTTACAGACACCCACAGTGGTCGACACCCCTGAACCACCACCTCAGGTCCCTCCTCATGGTCCTGAGCCATACAAAGGTGGGGGGAGACGTCGTGCTCTCCCTCAGCATTCCTCTCAGGCCTCAGAACCCTCTCAAGGATGCTCACCTCGGTCGGACGGTATACCACTGCCGGAGTGCTTTTGAGTCTTAACACCCAGGATGACTAGGAAATGGAACAGATAGATGTCAACAATGCTTTTCTGCATGGCCGACCGGATGAGATCTACATGGTCCAGCCACCGGGATTCACAAATGGCACAAACAAGGTATGGTGGTTGCAAAAAGGCCCTATATGGGCTTAAGCAGTAGTCGCGTTGTTGGAACATGGAGATCTCCTCAACTCTTGAGAGAGGTGGCGACAACTTTAGCACTCTAGATCCCACACTCTTCTTAAGTCCACCCTTAGAGCCACTCGTGGCCATTCTGGTCTACGTCAACGACATGCTCATTGCCTCTCCCAGTCCTGTAGCTGTCCAGTCTATGAAGAACCTACTACAGTTAACATACAAGATGAAAGACCTGGGTCTAGCGAGAGATTTCCTTGGCATGGAACTCGAGGGTGACCGTCAGTGTCACACCTTTCACATTCACCAGGCTGTATACATGCGCATCCTAGGAGAGCGCTTTGCCTCCTTGTTGGCTGAAACTCCCACTGCATCCACACTAATCACTCCAGCAGGCCAGCGCCTGCTAAAGTCTTTTGACCCAACACATTTGGGAGAGACTATTGATGTCACTGATTACCTCACCATGATTGGCTCTCTCATGTACCTCGCAACCACCACCCGGACAGACGTGGCCTTCTTAGTCAACTTCTTGGTCTAGTTCTCCCAATAGCCTCGCTATAATACCTTGAGGTGGCATTACGTGTTGTCCGATACGCACTGTCCACTGTGCGTGTCGGGTCGTGCTATTGTGCCCAACCCTCCATGGTCATTGATAGATAGAGAGACAGTGACTGGGCACATGAAACTGATCCCTGTAGTCGCACCGGTTACATCTTCCTTGTTGGTGGGACTACCATCTCTTGGAAGAGTGGGAAACATGGGTGTATTGTCCGAAGCTCCAGTGAGGCAGAGTATGTGGTGCTTGGCGCAGGTACGTGTGAGAGTGTTTGGTTTTCTTGCTTGCTATAGTAGTTACGTGTTCCCATCCGCTGCATCACCCTGTGCTATGACAACCAAAGTGCAAAGGAAATCTCTGAGCATGATGGCATGCATTACAACCACACAAAGCACTTCAACATTGACCATCAATTTTAATGCAAGCGCATTGCTGTTGGAGAAGTTCAGGTTGTTTGGGTCGATGCTTGTCAGCAGTGTGCATACTTCCTCACCAAAGCTCTTAGCAGTGGCATGTTCAAAGCGGCTATGCATGCTGTTGGACTGCTGTGCTCTCTTGATGACCGGGTTGATATGGGTCTTGTGAGCCGTGTTGTCTCGTGACGTGTACCTGCTCTCATGTGTGTGTGGGATGTTTTTTTGTGGGTCATGGGTCAGTGTTGGCTATGGGTGTAACACACTCAAGTGACCTCTTGAACCTACTCATGGACACATCACTGTTGCAAGTGATTGACATGGATTAAAACTCTCAGGCGCAACACTGTGACGCCTCGTGAAGCTCACGGTGACGGCTGCACCATCAAGTTTGCAAGAGGTGGCCAGAACACCAACATCAATTCTTTGGAGAGCTAGTATGTAGTGATACTTTATACTTCTACATTCCAAACATGGAGCACACATTCATAAGAGTGCATGCACCACATACGCTTGTGGTCGATGTGGTTTGAGTCTCTCATATGCATGTACTAGCTTGTTGAGGCAGGTTGCTGATCCCTCCGGACCACACGTCCGGTTTGTACCGGCGTGTGAGAGACCACATGGAGCTTGCTCGCTCAAGGATTGGGCTCGACCCCTGGGTGGCGTCCGGGCTCCACGCCGAGAGCCTCACGTAGGTGGCCCGGTCAACTGGCACTTATCACTTCGCTCCCTCCTTAATCGCTTACTTAATTTTTTCCTCCTAGTTTCTTCCACACGATAGTGAGCTTACCCCGATCCATGGCATCACACGTTCCTTCTGCTCACTTGCTTACTTGGTTTCTTCTACAACCAAAGCCACCTACACATGTGGCATGGCTGCAACATCACACAAAATAGCTAAGAACCCTATAGAAACCTCCGAGGTGTCGATCATAGGCGTAGACCGGTGACGCCTGTAGTGGTTGTCGATCACGAGTCCCTGAACTCCGTGTGTGGATATTTTTAGATTACATTTGTAGCATCTAGCGGATCACTGTCAGGTTGTTATGCCTACTCAGCTTAGTGCATTTTGGCCACTTGTCTCGACCTCCGGTGTTCTGTTCCTGAAAGTTGTGACTCATTTGACCACTCCCGAGAATGGTAGATGGAATTTTTGCTAACTGTATCAATTTTTGGAAACTGTTTGGACGACTTGTCAATAGCATTAGACTTTATAAAGGGGCATCTCCATCTGGAAATGTCTAAATCCTGGAATCTTGAAATATGGAAATCCATTGACCTCTTGGCGGAGTATTTTTTAAGCGACCACTCACGATGCGGCGCCGCACGCGTTGCTATACTCGAGTGCTCTAGACTCAACACATTCCTCATTCAAGTTCTCACCATACACATATATGTGATATATATATATATATATATATATGTATATATGTCTATATAGATATGCATTCCAGATGTCTGACACTCGTCACCAAAGTACACTCATAACTAAAAATAAATCATCTGATTGTCCCAATTCTTTGAATCATTGTTTGCTCCGCACTTCATCGGTAAGAACCATCAACGTTCCGCTCGGCATAACAGGTGGGAGGTGTTATGGACCAGACGTACACGAGTCACTAAACCTTCAGAGTGGGTATTTTTGTTATTATTCAAATAACCCACCGTGCATGGAGACCCTAATTTTTGCTCCGACGGTGGAGGGAAATTCGGCCACCTGCCCTCGCCCTGCACCAATTCCTTCTCGCACGTTCTGACAACTTCGACCACTTTCGAGAAACATCAACAGAAGTGTCACGACCTTTCGGACGACTCCTGGACGCATCAAGATTTATCTAGATTTATAAAAATGCATCTTGCATCTTCACTGTCGATCTTCGAAGGGCCCCGTTTCCTCAGCAGAGCTTCTCCATCTGATCACTAAGGACACGACTCCACACGCGTTGCTCGACAATCGACCCAACAACTCCAACTACGCCTCGTGTGTAACTCGACACTTGTATATATATGTCTGGTCATTTCGACACTTGTCATCGAATTACACTTACCGCTAATTACAAATTACTCAAGTGTCCCAAATTCTCAAGCCGCGTTTCTCCTCGCAACTCATACCTGTTCACCATCCACGCTCCGTTCGGCATAACACTCAGGATCAGAGCGTAGCGGTACTGGAGAGGCATATGACTACTTTATTCAACCAGAGGACTACCTCGCACAAGCCGACAATGCATCACACACTTCAAGACTTCCTAGACTTCTTGACTATCATATGAAGCGAGCGAGCGCACTCGACGACCAGCAGCGGGTCTTCAGCGACGACTTTGGCGGTTTAGGAACAGGCGGGTTCTCGTCGGATGTCCCATTTGAAATAATTTTTGTGGTGAAACAGTGTTTTTTGGGAGCGATGTCTGCACCGGACACCTGCCACGCATGCATTCAGACATGTCGCTTGGAACTGCTGAAACAATCAGCAAGCCAAAAAGGGGGGAAGTTGTAGAAAACTGAGTTGGGAAACAACGAAAGGTAATAGTGAAAGGCGCAACTCTCGTCCAATAGGAGTGATCTATGCCGAACGATCGTCCACCTGAATGATTTAAAATACTGTAAAGGATTTTTTAGATCACTAAGTTTGACGAGGGATGCGAGGATGACCAACTTGCGATACTGCTAAAAGTGCAACCCCCAAGTTGTAAGAGTCGCAGAATGGTACCGACACTAGTGGATGGAAGGGCCTCTCATAGTGTTGTAAGCAATGACATGGTTTAAAAGCTGGGTTTACAGACTGAACCATGAATGTTTGAAGGAAAAACCTTTGATGAAAGATTGCAGATACGGAGACTCGGAGAACCACTAAGATTACAAATGAGAGACTTGCCGGATGTAACGGTCTGGAGGTCATGTCCAATGTGTGATGACAAATCCATCCTCAGATGCGATTTCCTATACCAACACAATCCACAGATCGACTAGAATAGTGACAACGTCTACGTGGAAATCAATGGTACCAATTAACAACTTCCACGCATGGGGCGAAAGACGAAAATGAAAGCAGCAGAGGTCGAAGAACCAGAGGAAACTGCAATGACGGAGGAGGGACAATCTCTGCAGCCGACACCACTCAACGTGGCCAAGCACTATATACATCGAGGGGCTCGTGCGTGGCTCGTACATTTCAAGCCAATGAAGGAAGCAGAAGTGGCAGCAGTTGACTCATCGGCCTCATCAGCCTCATCAACCTCATCGGCCTCATCGGCATCAACAAAGTTCACAATGGTTCCCGAAGAGTTCGCACCACTCATCCGAGAGTTTGTGAAAGTCTTCCTAGATGAATCCCTGAAAATCTTGCCACCTCAACGCGACACAGGCCATCGCATCAAACTGAAACCGGGCAGCCGACCCACAGTTTGAGGAGCCTATTGGAGGAGCAACCATGAGCTGATCGAGCTAAAAAGCAACTCGACGCGATACTTGGTCACGTGCTCATCTGCCCATCCACGTCACCATACGCCACACCAGTAATATTTGTGAAAGAGAAAAATGCCGAGATGCGGATGTGCGTGCACTACCGGGTGTTGAACGACGACAACATCAAGAACTGCTACCCTCTCCCCCGTTCCGACAAACTTTTTGACCAACTCCGAGGAGCTCGAATTTTTACAAAAATCAACCTACATAGCGGTTATCACCAGATCCACGTGGCAGACGCCGACATGGATAAGACGGCATTCCAAACATGCTATGGATATTGCGAGTTCATGGTTATGCCGTTGGGACTCACGAATGCCCTGGTGACGTTCATGATGGCAATGACGAATATTTTTGGTCCGTACCTCGACAATTTTGTCGTGGTTTATCTCGAAAACATTCAGTTGTACAGCCGTACTTGGGATGAGCACAATGGACATTGCCAAAAATTTCTTGAAAATGTACAAAGAGAGAAATCCTTTGGAAAACTCTCGCAGTGCAACTTTGGTCACCGTTCGATTGAGTTTTCGGGTCACGCCATCAACGGCAGATGAATCACCATGGATCTAAAAAAAATGGCAGCAGTCGCTGATTGGCGGATGCCAAACAGAGTCCAAGACGTTCAAAATTTCCTCGGCTTCTGCAATTACTACAGGCGTTTCGTACAGGATTACATCCGAGTGTCAGCGTCTTTCTCTGACTTCACTCGAAAGGAGAACGAGTGGCAGTGGAGAGACAGCGAACAAAAAGCGTTCACCACTTTGCAGAACGTTCTGACCTTGGCGCCAACCCTACGATTGGCCGATCCAACAATCGACTACGTCATGCCTCCGACCAAGCCATTGGCGCGGTCCTCCTACAAGATCACGACAACGAAGAGCAACCAGTCGCGTACATGTCGTGAAAGTTGCGCGGACCGGAAATCCACTACATCGTACACAAGAAAGAGATGATGGCGGTCACACATTAAAGACATGGTGATGCTATCTCGAATGCCACCGATGTGTCGTACACACCAACCATCACGCCGTAAAATATGTGAAAAATCAGCCAAGCCTCAGGCGACGTCGAACCCAATGGATGGAGTTTATTGAATCCGGGTTCGACTACGATATCAAGTACTGGCCGCACAAAACCAACCCTGCAGATGTGCTCAGCCGTTGACCAGACTTAATGGCTGAGGCAGCGACACAGTACAACTGCACCGGGATCCGTATCTCAAGAAGCTATTCACATGTGGCTACAACCAGTATGGCGGACACGACAAGTCAAAGTTCTGGTACGAAGCACCCTATTGGCAACGAAGATTCACTCGCCAAGTGGTCATACCTCCGAACGATGAACCCTGCTGCATGCTGCTCGAGGAGTGCCACAACACCAGTTCAGGTGGAAATTTCGGAGAAGACAAGACTCTTAAAAAGCTGGCGAAGCACTAGTGGTGGGACAAGATGCAAACCAACGTGGCCAACTTCTGTAATTTATGTTACACGTGTCAGTGACAAAAATCCCGCCGCATGCGGCCACCCGGACTTCTGCATCCGCTCCCCATTCCGACGACCGTGGACGGACATCTCGATGGACTTCCTCACTGGACTACCGGTCATACCCAAGGGATATGCAAAAATCCTCGTGGTTGTGGACAGGTTTTCCAAAATGTCCCAATATATCCCGATGAAGACCACTGTCACCGCTCAAGGCACAACATGGCTGTTTTTAAACAACATCGTATGGCTACACGACGTGTCGAGAACCATCACAAGGGACAAAGACGGTCAATATACCGTCTCTGTCGTTTCTGGCGCGAACTGATGACTCGCTACGGCAGTTGGATCCAGCTTTCCACGATGTTCCACCATCAAACCGACGGCCAAACCAAGCGGACCACTCAGACGCTCGAACAAATTCTCCAAACATTATGCGAGCCACACTGGATGGATTGGGTAGCCAACCGACCGCCGAAATTGCATAGGGCCAAATAGCTCGAATACCTGCACCGCACTCACTATTAAGCTAGCATATCTGCGAGTTCAGATTTTGACATGGCAAACCCATTTCTTACAGAAAAGGAATGAGGTATCCAGCCCTCGCTCGCCATGCTCGATCAACGACATGCTTCACTAATCGCGCATGGCGACGAGGGTCATGTGACTGTCGCTCGATCGCGGCCGTCGCTCCCTCGCAAGATCCCAAAGGAGCAATGACCCTTTTGTTTTTTTTTTCCGACACGCAAACCACCTATTACGATTTAGGGTTTTGTATGTTTTGGGCTTTGGAGCCTGTGCAAAACATAAAACCATACATCGTAATAGGGAGTTTGCGTGTCGAAAAAAAAAAACAAAGGGGTCATCGCTCCATCCCGATCGAGCGAAACCACCCATTTCAAACTTGATCTCTTTTTTCATCACACAAACCACCCCTGGTTTGAAAAGAAATTCAAACCCAACCGCTCTTTACATTCAGTGTTGACGGTTTTATTTTTTGCACTGGCATCTGTTAGGCCCCGCGGAAGCGGGGTCCAGCGGATTCCCTTTCGACGCATGGGGTTTCTTGGACCCCCCATGCAAACCCCACGCAAACCCTGTTGGTTTGTGTGGCTTCCACCCGTCACGACCGACACTGCTAGTTTACCGATATACCCGCATTCGGGGTATATGGCAGAGGAGGGCGTGACGACACGACGAGCCTCTGGACTGCACCGAGACTTCTCCAGCATCTACGACAGCGCTGGCGAGACGCGGTCGATGCGTTCCGGCAGCCATGTGGGCTTGTCGGGAGCTAGGAGAGTTTTCTCGGTGGGTTGAGACCCGCGCACCCGGTGGACTATACCGGTGCGACGAGGAGACCCGATGGCTGTTGTGGGGCTTCCAATGTTCGGAAAGCCGTGTGTGATGTCTGGACGCTGATTCTGAGATTTTCTGACACTGTTCCTATTTTCTCGGTGGTCGAGACCCGGGTACTCGGAGAGCTGTTCCGGTGCCTCGAGGAGACCACCGTTATTGTTATCGTGGTGTACGCAGTGTGTT
>SZWC01004884.1:148734-159849 GCA_023375785.1 Penium margaritaceum | reverse complement strand
CGGGTGATCCCGCACAAGCCACAGCACGAGACAGCGGCGGCCTAAGCAGCAGCAGCGGCGGTCATTCTGTACAGCCGCTGGCATCACACTCGTGAACCTCAGCACGAGATCGTGGCAGCTTAGGCAGCAGCAACAACTGCCACTCTGAGCAGCTCCTAACATCGAGCGACGTGTGATCCCGCGCAAGCCACGGCACAAGGCCGTGTCGACCTAAGCAACAGCAGCAACAACCATTCTGTGCAGCTGTTGGCACCGAGCGACAGGTGGTCCCGAACAAGCCACAGCACGAGACCGCGGTGTCCTAAGCAGCATCGTTGGCAACCACTCTGTGCCATTGCCAACATCGCACTCGCGGATCTTAGCGCGAGACCGCAGCAGCTTGGACAGCAGCAGCAGCTGCCACTCTGGGCAGCCGCTGTCATCAACCGACGGGTGATCCCGCACGAGCCACAGCACAAGGCCGTGGCGGCCCAAGCAGCAGCAGCAACAACCATGCCCTGCAGCCGCTGACTTCGAGCTCGTGAACCTTGGCACGTGACAGTAGCAGCGTAGGTGGCAGTTTAGGCAGCCGCAACAGTCGCCGCTCTGTGCAACCACTAGCTTTGCAGCAGTGATCTCAGTCCCAACACTGCAGCTAGGCAGCATCAGCAGCAGCCACTCTGTGCTGCTGCCAACATCACACTCGTGGACCTCAGCGCGAGGCCGCAGCAGCTTGGACAGCAGCAGCAGCCGCCACTCTGGGGAGCCGCTGGCATCAATCGACGGGTAAGCCCGCACGAGTCACAGCGCAAGGCCGTGGCGGCCCAAGCAGCAGCAGCAGCAGCCATGCCTTGCAGCCGCTTGGGCTCAGCCGCCTAGCCGCTTGGCACAAGATAGAAGCAGCTTAGGTGGCAGTCTGGGCAGCCGCAGCAGCCGCCGCTCTGTGCAACTGCTGTCTTCACAGCCGTGACCTCAGCCCCAACCCTGCAGCCAGGCTTGATCCCAGCACACTCTCGATCACCACGGGCTGCCCTGAGGCAGCCCATCACTCTGTACACTGGCGTCTCCACCTGAGATCGAGCCAGCCCCTCCGTCATCAACAGTGGCTCGGGACGGTGCAAATACTGACGAGGAGCTTGCATACTACGAGGAGAGGGCGGAGATAGAGGTGTGGTCGAGGGTGCGTCGCAGCAGTCCGGGGTATCACCCCGGTGAAGACTACGATCCCGCTGATCACTACGCGTGGGCGGACGCAAGGGACTACGCAACGCTCTGCCAATCAGCCGACGACGACACCCCAACGTCGCTGAACCAGCCGGCAACAGCACAACAAAACGACCACCGACCTCTTCACTCTCTGGTAAGACCGCCCATTTCCCATAGGACGCGCCCGCAACACCGCCGTGCTGTTCCCCGTGGTGCAGCTCCACCTGCTGCACCGGCAGCATCTGAGGCCTCCGCTCCGCGTCGTGCTGCATCCCCAGCCGCAACTGCTGCAGAGCCCATCTCGTCTCTTGATATTCTCTCAGCGCTGCAGGCTATCCTTTCATCCAGTGCTGCCGTTGCCACTACCTTTGCAGCCACAGCACGTGCCGCACGTGCACCAGCCAGCACTGCTGCAGGTCGAGCCATTGACACATACACTGCAGCGGTTGACCAGGGACCCTTGGCGGCCTCGGCCGTCAACGTAGCCACTCAGGTTGCTGCATCAGCAAACGCAGTTGCATCCGCAGCAGCCACAGCAGCCACAGCACTCTCCAATGCAGTTGGCTCCGCTAACGCCTCCACAACACAGGCAGCCTCTCTACCCTCCACATCACCGTCAGTCACTCGGCACCTACAACTGTTGGTTTTGATCGCTACAGTCATCGTCGCTCTGTCAGGTGCAGCTCTGACAGGTGTAGCCTGCTTCGTCGTCACCACATCGTCCTTTGTCGCAGTCGTCTCCTCCTCAGCTGCTGCAGCACTGCTACCACTGTTCCCTCTGCACCGTAGTACGTGGTGAGCTTGCCTTCTCCTGCTCTTCCGCACTCTCTGCCTTCCCTGTATTGGCGTGTTTGTGCGTTCAGGTTGTTGCCTTGCAGCGCACTTTCAACACCGATATCTTACTTCCCACGCCCACTTGGGCAAGGGAAACTCTGCCGAAATTTTTTCGGCAGAGTCACGTCGCTGGCACAATGCCAGTCAACGATGACCAATACACAGCACTGTAGGCTGAGCTTCAGCGTGAGCGCACTGCATTACAGGCAGCTCTCAGTGCTCAGCGGGCTGCTGAGGAAAAACTGAAGGCTGAGCAGGCTGATCAAGAGACATTCGCCGACCACATTGCTGACTTGGTTCTGAATCGCCTGCAGCCCACACTGCGCAGCACTCAGTCCGCTAGCATTGCTGCCGCTTTTTCCACTTCTCCCGCTTCCGCTTCCACTGCCGCTGGCACATCTACCTCTGATCCACTTGCAGTCGCCGCAGCTGCTGGCGCTGCTGCAGGCAAAGCCCTTGCCCCAGCAGTGCAACGCAAGCCTGACTTTGACTCCACTCCACCCCACTTCACACCCAGTCTCACTTTTCACTCTTGGGAGGTTCGTTTTAGTGCCTGGGCGCAAGGGGAACAACTCTGGGAATACTACCATGCACCAATCCCTCAGCTGTCCCACCTTTCATGCCAGTCGATTCTGAGTCAGCTCGAGCGGTCCGAGCCCTCATTCGCGCCGGACCAGACGATCTCACTGATGAGATTGGATCCTACAATGCTGAAACTGCACGCCGCACCCCGGCTGACCCGGTTGGGGCCTATGCCCTGATCAAGAGGCGCACGAAAGTCACTGGACATGCGGCACAGAGCGTCCTCACCGTCCAGTTCAACACGCTCTCCATGCGTGCTGACGAGACTGCTGACGCCTATTGGGCTCGCAGTCTGCGCCTGCTGCGTGATCTCGGCAAAGCCGCCCCAGGCCAACTCCCCGCTGTCCTCTCCATCGTCAACGGTCTCATCCCTGAACTCAGCGACATCTTTCGCGAAGTGAAGGCCACGAAGTTGGAGCGTCTAGCGGCAATACATGTTCCCGCTGACGCACCTCCTGGAATTGGGGCTTTGTGGGAGTTCACCTCCCAGCGCCTCACTGACTGGTGGAGCTCCTTGCAGAACAAACGCATCCACCGCGCAGCTGTTGCAGCAGCGACCGTCGCACTTCCCTCCTCCTCTACCTCCTCAGCCTCCAGCTCATCCTCCGTCTCCACCTCCACTACCACCGCCACTCCCCTTGCTTCCCAAGGAAGTGGGCGTGGTGGAGGGGGCAGCAAAGGTAAAGGCCGAGGAGGTGGCTCTGGCGGTGGCGAGTAGGGGAAAGGGGGCAAAGGTCGCGGTTCTGATAGCACGGCATCCCACTCCTCCTCCTCCAGCACTGTCACTTGCTGGAACTGCGGCGCCGCTCGTCATGCGGCGCCCAAGTGCCCTGCACCACCAGATGATGCACGCCTGGCCTCAACCATGCGTGCTCACTGGGCATGCTCTTCAGGATCAGGTGGAGGCTCTGCCCGCTCCTTCATCTCCGCGGGGTCCAGTCGTAGCTCTACGCACACGTCCTCTCCATTGCCTGCAGCAGCTGCCTACAGCACTGTCCTCTCTGCACCTTCTCCACCTACACCCTGGGGTTGGCCCCCGGGATTTGGAGGTCCTGTCTACTTCGGGCCTCCTTCCGGCTTCTACTCACCTCCATCATGGGCGTCCCCCATTCCTGGTCCCCAGCCACACTCCTCTGCCGCACTCATCACCGGACCGCCTGAGGACGAACGCCAGTTGGACTCTGTGCTCTCTCATGCCATCCACCAGCGTCACCTCCGTGATCAGGGAGGTGAGAGTGTACGTTCGGTCGAGGAGGGCCTTGCGTGTGCTGTTGACTTGTCTCTTCGTGGACCCCCCTCCGGTCATGTTCAGGGGTGTCCCCCAGATGATGTCCCATGGATTGAGGATTGGCAGTCGTACAGTCTCCCTCGTTGCCTTGCTGCTTGTGGCCAGCGCCTTTTTCCCCGTTCTGCCATTGCNCTGCCGCACTCATCACCGGACCGCCTGAGGACGAACGCCAGTTGGACTCTGCGCTCTCTCATGCCATCCACCAGCGTCACCTCCGTGATCAGGGAGGTGAGAGTGTACGTTCGGTCGAGGAGGGCCTTGCGTGTGCTGTTGACTTGTCTCTTCGTGGACCCCCCTCCGGTCATGTTCAGGGGTGTCCCCCAGATGATGTCCCATGGATTGAGGATTGGCAGTCGTACAGTCTCCCTCGTTTCCTTGCTGCTTGTGGCCAGCGCCTTTTTCCACGTTCTGCCATTGCTGCTGTGAGTCGTGACCCTGCGTCTGTCCGTGTGACGGGTGGCTTCTGGATCCTTGATTCTGGGGCCACCCACCACATGACTTCCTGTCGTTCAGCGTTTGTGTCGTTGGGTCCTGTTGGTTCTGTTCGCTTTGTGCGCACTGGCTCTGGCCACCTTCTCCCTGTCCAGGGTGTCGGTGTCGTCCGCTTTGTTGGCCCTGGGGGGGAGCTCTTTCTCCCTGACGTACTCTATGTGCCTGCTCTTGAGCTCAGTCTGCTGTCTGTTACGACTCTCGACGACCAGGGCATGGACTTCTCATCCAGTCGTGGTGTTGCCTCTGTTATGCATCGCAGCACTAGTCGTGTCCTACTGCGAGGCACTCGCTGTGACCGTCTGTTCCGCGTGCCCTCGTTTGCACCTCATCCCTCCACGACTGCTCTTGTTCATGTGGCCCGTTCCCTCACTCCTGCACATGCACAGTTGCTCCATCGTCGTCTCTGTCACATTCACACTGCTGCCATTGACAGTCTGCTTCGGGAGATGCCTGCAAATGGCCTTGATGCCGACACGTTCTCTGCACCCTGCCCCACTGACTGTCTCGACTGTGCTCAAGGCAAAATGCACCGCTCCCCATTCTCCACTTCTGAGTCTCGCACGTCTCACCCACTTGACCTCCTGCACGCTGATGTCATGGGATCCCTTGCCCATGACGCCCTTGGGGGTGTCGGACGTTATGTCATCTGTCTCACAGACGATTTCTCTCGGATGCGTTGGGTTTTTGCCCTTCGGCAAGAGTGACGTCTGTTCCACACTTGAGTCGTGACTACCACAGGCTGAACTGGCCTGTGGTCGCCGGCTCAAAGTCTTTCTCTGTGACCGTGGTGGCGAGTTCATGGGTCCCACCGCTCGCTTTCTCACCTCTCGTGGGGTGTGTATGGAGCCCTCGGCACCTTACACACCCCAGCAGAACGGTGTCTCGGAACGCTGGAATCGCACCCTCGCTGATGGAGTTTGCACTCTCCTCAGCGAGTCCTCCCTCTCTTCCGTCTTTTCCTTCAAGGCCATGTGCTACATGACCTGGGTATGGAACCGTGTCCCCCACGGTCCCCTTCCTGGCCACATCACCCCCTTTGAGCGCTGGTATGGCCGCCGTGCTGACCTCCGTCTGGCTCGTGTCTGGGGCTGTGTGGCTGCTGTCTGGTTGCCAGAGGACTCTCGTGATGGCAAACTGAGTCCTCGTGCGCGCCTCTGCACGTTTCTTGGCATCTCTGCCATGTCTAAGGCATGGCGTTTCTGGGACCCCGACCGCTCCCGTGTCATCGAATCGCGTGACGCCCTCTTCGTTGAGGATGTCTTTCCCCGTGACCTGTCCCATGTCCCTCCTCCGTCGTCTCTCTCCTCGCTTCGTCGGCTTGGGGGAGGTGGGTCTATTCCAGCCTCCGATCTCCGTGCGTCCACGTCTTCTCCTTAGACAGCGTCCCCTGTTGTCACTCCTACGGACAGTGACGAGGACTCAGTCTCCTCCAGGTCAGGGGCCTCAGCGCCCTCCCCGGATTCCGAGTCACCCCGGTCCTCAGCCGGCAGCCCTGTGTCCTTGCCGTCTACCGCCATTCCCGAGTCCTCACACTCGGCACCCACTCCCGCACAGTCCACTGCTCGCTCCACTTCCATCTCATCCCCTGGCCCTGCAGTTTCCCCGGTGCTTGACACCACTGCAGGCGGTGAGCCTCAGGTTCGGCCCCCTTGCCCAGAGCCTTTTACTCTTGGGGGGAGACTTCGTGCTCTTCCCTCCTCTCAGCCCTCCTCTTCTAGGGCGCCCACTGAGCCTCTCCCGGCAGGCTCATCCACTACCTCTCAGCGAGTCACTCGCTCGAGAGCCACACCCTCCACAGTTGGTCCGTCAGCGCGCCCCACCGGCCTTGATGCACTGGGGCTATCTGTGAGCGTTGTACACCCAAACTCTGCAGTTGGCTATGCTCTTGTAGCCCACGAGTTTAACAGTGCTCTTGAGTCTTCTTTTGCTGGTTATGTCGCCGCATGCTTTGCGGCCACTGGCCTCGCCACTCTCCCTCCTGAGCCCACCACTGTTCGGCAGGCTCGTGAGGCAGCAGACGCTGACCTCTGGGAGAAGGCCATGCAGGAGGAGCTCACAACCCTCCAAGATCATGGAGTCTTTGAGCTAGTGGATCTGCCTGTAGGTCGCAAGGCAGTCTCCGCCCGATGGGTCCTTCGGCGCAAGCTGAAGCCCGATGGAACTGTCGACCGGTACAAAGCACGTCTCACAGCAAAGGGGTTCTCCCACATCCTCGGCGTTGACTTTGATGAGACCTTTGCACCGGTCGGGAGATACACCACGGCTCGAGGACTCTTGAGTCTCGTCGCCCAGCACGACTGGGAACTGGAGCAGATGGATGTCAACAACACCTTCTTGCACGGGAAGCTCGATGAAGAGATCTACATGATCCAGCCCCCTGGCTTCACCGATGGCACAAGCAAGGTCTGGAGACTGCGTAAAGCCCTCTACGGGCTCAAGCAGTCTCCGCGATGTTGGAACATGGAGATCTCCTCGACTCTCGAGCGGGGAGGTTACCGTCGTAGCACGGTCGATCCAGCGCTCTTCTTGAGCGTCCCCTCAGAGCCGTTTGTGACAGTGTTGGTCTATGTTGATGACCTGCTCATTGCCTCACCCAGCCCGGCAGCTGTCCAGTCAGTGAAAGACCTGCTGCAGTCTGTGTACAAGATGAAGGACCTAGGTCCTGCACGGGTGTTTTTGGGGATGGAGCTTGAGCGTGATCGTCAGCGTCGCACCCTGCACGTGCACCAGGAAGCGTACATACGCACGCTGGGGGAGCGTTTTGCTCCTCTGCTCGCAGACGTTCCCACCGCGTCCACACCAATGACTCCAGCAGGTCAGCGCCTGCTGAAGTCATTGGACTCAGCACAGCTGGGAGAGCCTGTCGATGTCACCGACTACCTTAGTGTTGTCGGCTCCCTCATGTATCTCGCCACCACCACTAGGGTAGATGTGGCCTTCGCGGTCAAATTCCTTGCCCAGTTCTCACAGCAGCCTCGGCAGAAGCATCTCGAGGCCGCACTGCGCGTCGTCCGCTACGCATTTTCCACTGCACGCGTAGGACTCTGCTACCGTGCTCAGCCCTTTGCAGTCGTTGATGGCTACACAGACAACAACTGGGCACATGAGACACATGCTCGCAGCCGCACTGGTTACATCTTCCTCATCGGGGGGACTGCAGTCTCCTGGAAGAGTGGAAAACATGGTTGTGTTGCTAGGAGCTCCAGTGAGGCAGAGTATGTGGCACTGGGTGCAGGTATGTGTGAGAGTGTTTGGCTGTCCCGCTTGTTGCAGCAGTTGCGTGTTCCCATTCATTGCATCACCCTGCGCTGTGACAACTAGAGTGCGAAGGCAATCGCTGAGCACGATGGCATGCATCACTCTCGCACAAAGCACATCAACATTGAGCATCACTTTGTACGCGAGCGCATTGCGGCTGGTGAAGTTCAGGTCATCTGGGTCGACACTCGTCAACAGCGTGCAGACTTTCTCACCAAAGCGCTCAGCAGTGGAATGTTCAAAGCGGCCGTGCATGCTGTTGGCTTGCTGCGCTCTCATGATGCCGCCGGTTGATGTGATCCCTGTGTTGTTCACCTCGTTCCATGTTTTCGTGTGTGTGAGGCCTGTTCGCCTGTGGGTCATGGGGGAGTGTTGGTCATTGTCACAAACACGCGCAAGTGCCCTCTTGTCTCCATTCATGCACACACCTCACCACTGCAGGTGATTGATCTGGATTAAGGCTCCCTGGTGTAAGACTGTGGTGCAGCATGAAGAACACAGAGGATGTGCCTCTCTCAAGCTGCCAAGTGGTGGCTTCAGCACCAGTCTTGTCACATGCCTTAGTTTAGTAATACACTCATATACTAAAAGGGGATACAACTTGTGGGAATGCATGCTTGTTAGTTGATTGCATGCTTGCATGTTCCTAGAGTGGTGAACCGGGTTGCTGATCCCTCGGGACCACACGTCCGGCTTGTGCTGGCGTGTGAGAAACCGCCTGGAGCTCGTTCGCTCCAGGGTCGGGTTCGATCCCTGGGTGGCGTCTGGGCCCCACGACGATTGTCTCGCATGGGTGGCCCGGTCAACTGGCTCTCACCACCTCGCTCACACTCACTCGCTTGTCAAGCTATGACTTGTTACCACATTTTCTAAGTCGTGAGCGTTCCCCGATCCATGGCGTACGTTGTTGCTCGTCACCTGCTTTCTTGCTAGCCTAGCAACTACGCCTACCTACAGCACAGCATAAATACCTGCCGCGGCACACGGCGGGTGACGCACGCGGCAGTGTCAGTTTGTCCTAAAACCGGGTCAAAAACGACTGTTTTGGCTGTAACTCTGCGCATAGGCATCCAAACGCAACACCGTCTGAACCTAGAGATGCAGAATCTTGAGCCGGACGCTACGACCGGTCACACGCACAAGTCCGGCATCGATCGGTGGACGGACAGTACAAAACATGCAAATCGGGCTCGAGAGCCAGTCCACCGAGAAAACTCTAGCACCTGCAGAAAAACTGCAGAGCACCCCAGCAAGCACGCTGAGCGTCGTGGCAATCGTCCGGCAGCTGCTGGTGGCTGGATCCACCAACCGTCAGTGCTCCGGCGCCAGCTGGGCCCGCATCAGGGATCTGCACGAGCATGGACACGGCCGAGTGGTCACAGTAAGCTGTACAAATGGACGGAAACAACTCACACCACAACACTCCCCCATGACCCGATGGTACGCATGTCCATACACATGCATAAGTGACACAGGTGCACAACAAGATGCTCAATCGTCCATGCTCACACACCCCACTCTCAGCCACTCTCAGGCAAGGAGCGTAGCCCGACAGAACGAATGGCCACCATGAACTTTCCACGTGCAAGTGCCTTGGTCAAGAAGTTAGCCCGCTGCATGTCCGTGCCGACCCAGATGATGGAGATCACCTGTCGCTCTACAAGATCACGCACAAAGCAGTGTTGCTCTCAGGACAACGGACAACGCCACAACGTTGTTAACAACGAGCAACGTTGTAGTCAACCTTAGTCACAACGTTGTTAATACTGTCATTATGGTGGTTTTAGTGGCAAAAAGGCAGGGCAAGTACCAACATGCAAATTTTCCACGTTGTTCATTTGCAGATACATAATTTTCTGGCGTTTATTGACACTTCCTATATTTCAACACTACAGTATTATCATAATTACACACTTCCTACCACTTCTGTAATTCTGCCCTTGAGCATGGTTATGCACATCTCCAAGCATGATGTTATCACATCTCTTTTCAGCGTGAAGAGCATCAAAATACTTCTAAGTAGACAAAAAGCTTTGGCCAACATGTGTACAAGATCAGCAGTCACACATAGCAAAGATGAATACATGAGATGAAAAAAGATAGAATTTTCACACTTTGCACGTTTTTTTTCACATAGCTGACTACTTCCTGCCACGTGCACGCTTAGCAGGCTTCTCTGCTGCATTGCCACGCTTGGTTCCTGATGCACTGATGGGTGCCATGGCACCATCAACTACAGGAGGTGCTCTAGCATCAGGGGAAGTAGTGCCTGCTGCCATTGCACTGCCAGTAGCAGCTTGACTGCTTGCCATTTGTGCACTGGTAGATGCCACTGCACTGCCCTCTGCTGCTGCTGGAGTCTGCATAGCTTCTGTTGGACTCCCTTCATCATCTTCTGGCGTCCCTGCATCTGTTGCTGCTTGATTCCCTGCATCTGCTGCTGCCGGTGTTGCCTTTGCTGCCCCAGTCTGGCTGTTGGTACCTTGCTGGTCCTCTGAGGCAGCTGTTGGTGTTTCCTCCCGCATGCGCACTCGCCGAGCATGCGGCAACATGGGGTTGTCCACCATGACACGAACATTTGCCATCACTTCAATGACATCATCATCAGCTTCCATTGCATCATCCTCTTCTCCCTCGTCCTCCCCTTCATCACTGCTGCTGCCCTCATCATCCTCGGTATGCAGTAGCTCCACCTCTCCTCCCACCTCCACAATCTCACCATCATCCTCGCTCTCTTCACCATCATCAACTTCACTTGCTGTGTCAGCTGCTGCCACAAGGCGTGCTGCCGCTCGACCACCACTTTTGCCGTAGTGCTTCCGAAGACGCACATTGCAGCGCACCAGCAACTCCAACGTCCTCACCAGGAGGCGGTTCCTACGAGCAGTGTGAATGAGCTCATGCGTGGAAAAAACACGCTCACACTCTGAGGAGGAGCAGGGCTGGGAAAGCACCCGCAAAGCCAAGTCACGCAGCACAGGCATACAGTGCATGTGATTCACGTGCCACTCAACAGGTGTCATGCTCCGGCACTGCACTTTTGCAACTGCAGCAACTGCCTTTGCGTTCTTTGATGCAGTCACGCTCGGCACTGGGTTGAGCATCACCTGCCCCCTCTGAAATGCATCAATCTCCTTCAGCAGGGTGTCATGCTTGTCTACTGGCACCATTGCGTCTACAACTGCCTGCCATGCCTGCATGGTTGCAGAGTCCAGAGACAGGTCATTGCCAAAGTGCTCAGGATGCAAGCGCCTAGCAGCAGCATAGAGCGGGCAGGCCATGTCCTTAGTCCAGCGTGCATTCAGCCTTGTCAGAGCAAACTGCACGTGCACCTTGGCTACCTTGGCAGGCTTCCTCCCTTTCTTCACACTCAGTGCCCTCAGCTCCTCCGAACAGTCCAGCAAACCCTCGTAGATCTCACCTGCCGTGCCACCCGGCCTGTCTGCCACCCGCAAAGCCCTCACCAAAGGCTCAAG
>SZWC01004884.1:94993-107610 GCA_023375785.1 Penium margaritaceum | reverse complement strand
ACGCACGCACGCATGCATGCACGCACGCACGCACGCACGTACGCACACACGCACGGACACACGCACCCACATACCCGTCCATGCACGAACGCACACACGCACGCACGCAAGAACGCACCCACGCACGCACCCACCCACCCAAGCACACACGCATGCACGCATGCACGCATGCTCGCGCGCGCGCGCACACACACACACACACACACACACACACACACACACACACACACACACACACACACACACACACATACACACACCTCATCAAACACGGGTACGCTTCCTCCTACGAGTCCCGTGTTGCCACCCTGTGGCACGACCGCCAGCCGTCGCTCGTTGCAGTGCCGCAGCACAGCACACACCTGCACGCATTCACACAAGCGCCACAACTACACTGCCCTCAAACCACTGCCAAGACTCTACGTCAAGACTGCTATTTTGCGCCCTTCGATGTCATCCCTCCTCAACTACCCCCAGCTAATCTAATCCCAACCATGCACTATCCTTGTGGCACGTATCACCCACAGCATTGTTCCAATGAACTCGGGTTGCAAACGGATGGACGAAATCCCCCCCTCCTGCCCCTGCCCCCATGCCTCTCCCTCTCCCACACCCGTTCCCGAATCCACCCAATCCCCCCTTCGACCCAACTTCTGACGCACAGGCGGCGTTCAAACGGAAAGTCACAATCTCATGTTTCTCGATATGCACCTCTGGATGTTTCAACATGTGGCGCCACCACCGACCCTCACCTCCCCAGCACCTGGCAAAAACCATGCAGCAGCCCTTCCCAGCCAGACTGCCGGACCCCACACTCCCCCACACTGCCCCACCGCGCGTGCAACCAGTGCTCACTTACCTGGTCTGCCGTCTTCGGCCGCAGAAGCACGCCACTACTACCGCGGTACTTGCCCATCCAGTCCGTGTTGGCCGCCTCCAGCGCCAGAGGATCTGTCACCACGCCACCGTCGCCAAGGATGTTGCGAAACGTGGCGAGGTCGGCGTCCTCCACACGTGCATATCGGGGGTCCCTGGACACAGTGGCTGTTGCGGTGCCTGGCGCTGGCCCTGGAGGGCCTGCATGAGCGCTGTACCGCNAGCAGCCGGAGCAGCAGCTGCAGAACCACCACCACCAAAACCAACATCAACGACGGCAACAGCAGCAGAGGGTTGCCACGGGGCAGTGTTTCGGACAGCAGCACCATTGGCTGCACAGCCTTCGCCTTGCGTGGTCAGTTGCACAGTCGATCTCCATGCGGTGTGCCCGACACCTCCGTTTCCCCCGTGCACGAGTCGAAGGGTTTCAGACCAGGCGTCTGCACCAGCATCGGCATGTGCCGCCACATTCACATCCCGGAGCTCACTGCTTTGCCGATAAACCATGGGCCTGGCCGCTCCCACGCTCGGCACCTGCTCTACAAGCCAAGGCCGCAGCTTCGTCTCCCATCCATCGGCAAAAGGGTGCGAAAGACCGCACTGAGTCAGCTCCTTCTGGCACTGACGCTCTCCCAAGAGCCCGTGGATCTGGCCTCCACTGTCTTGCCGCTCAGGGAGGTCCCGGCGATGACGCCAAAGACACCCTGTGCTGGAAACCGGACACAAGAAGCCGCCATGCGGTTGGAGACCGGCCTGCAGCCCCAGCTGCCGCCCCTGGCGCAGGATGGCTCGCGAGAGCCTCCTTCGGACCATCCCCGTGACCATCCCGCTGCCCCTGCCAGAGGTTAGCTGGTGTGTGACAGCAGCTGCAGCGGGATCTTGCTCAGCCCTGGAAACAGGAGCGTGAGGTGGAGATACCCACGTGGTGCAGATTGGAAGCGACGGAAGGCAAATTCATAAGGCACTGCTGAGGTCAGAGAAAGTCGGTGCAACTCGTGACGGTACACTGGCAGAACGGTGCCAGCTCTGACCTGGTTATAGGACAGGCTGACGAGGCAGCCAATGCCCTCGGCATGAACTTGCAGACGAAGTCGAGCTGAGTTCAGTCATTTTTGCCCCAACCAGATTGCGGCTGGGAGCCGTGGGGGGGGGGGGGGGGGGGGGGGGGGGGGGGGTCATCAGCTCCAAAGGGGCCTGGTGTAAGGTTAGGAATTTTTTTTTCTGACTCTAACATATATATCGGGTTATTACAAGTCATGCTAAAGATAAAATTCGTTTTATTTTCAATGAAAATAGGAAGAATACATGTACAATGGGCAAAACAAAACAAAACCTCCCCATGGGGAGGTTTTGCATAGCCTTGATGGCTTGCCATGTGTGCTGAGGAATACAGAAAGGGATGAGGGTTGTTGCTCTAGATGTAGAATTCTTAATGTCTTTAATATGGTTAGTTTATACAAGATCTTCTCGTTTCTATGAATGCTTGGCTCTCCAAGTTCATGGCATGGATATTGCACATGGCGCACAAACGGATGGATTAAAAAGATTTATTGGCTTCCTCTGTCCGTATATACTCTCCCTCATGTACCATATTGACACACTTGTCATTCTTTAGACTGAGAAAGTTCGTGGAATTCACGATTTTCTCCAGTATTTTTGAGTTTTGAAAATATGTTTCTCTTTCATGTGATCATAAAAGTGATATTTATTCAAGGCCCTGAAAATGCGCCGCATTTTGTATGAGGAATGAGCGGGTGCATTGTGCATTGCTGTATTCTAGCCCTTTGCGGCATGAAAGCACCAAATTCGCCGCCTGGTTCACCATCGAAGAACTGCACCCCCACTCCCCTGCTCAATGCGCGCCTCGCATACGTAAGCTGATGTCAAGTCCGAAATGGACGACGGATGAGGGTCTGGGCGATGAGCGACAGAACCTCATAACGGATGCGGCGATGGCATCGTTTAGCTTCCCTGGGGCCAGCTTTCGCAACGATGGATAATGATGGCGACCATGACGATGCGACTGGACGAGGACATCTGCAGAGAGAAGGCATGTGCTGCTCGGCTCACCCAAGGTTTTCGATGGATGGGCTATGGCCTTCCAACCTCTCTGTGGTCCGGCCCCCCCGCATGCGCGTGCTGGGCAGCGGAGGGGATGGCTGGCAGGCTTGACTCGCCTGCCGACATCAGGCATGCGTGCGTGCGTGCGCGTGGGGGCAAACAACCGATGGCGGATGAGGCAATACGAGGGATGCCCACATCCCGCAGCACGGGTATCATGGGGCACAGCAAGACGGGACGCCCCCCCCCCCCCCCCCCCCCCCCAGCCGGGTGGGGTGGCCTTGCTGCAGACGCCCCCTTGTTTGAGGCGACCGGGTTGCCACCATGCAGATTGGCGAGCTCATCATTCCCTTTCCTGCGCAACCAGAATGCTCCTGGGCTGTGTCGCTCATGTTCCCCTACCCACGTGCTACTTTTGGCGTGCCGCGGCTCTTTCCAGCCGACAGCGACTCGCCAACCTCATCACTCGCGCCTCTCCGGTCCGCGTCCGCACCACCCATCGGATGCATTGGAGCGCGCGATGGGTTCTGAAGAGCCAACTTCCCCACCATGCTGGCCGTCTCCCCGCCCCTGCCGCCGCTTGGGTCACGTCACGTCAAACGACGCCCAAGCCAACAAAGCAGTAGGTTACTTCCTGCCCATGAGTCATTGGGTCATCACTCGAGTCGAGCCCATGACATGACCCCATGGAAGGGTCATGAGCTCCTGTGCCAGAAGCTCTTGGCCCATCGCCTACTGCCGGTGGGCAATGGCAATGTGAAGCTCCGCAGGACGACAGCTGCCTCGGGTTGGCAGCCCGATCGAGGCACCTGTCGTTTGGCCCCCAACGGTGGGTGTCGCTGGACGATCAGCATCCGATGGCTCACCATCCTTCCCGGCGGCCCATGCATGCATGGATTTGCCTGCCGCACTCGGGCTCTCATTCCCTCGGCTTTTGAGCTCGCATCTCGAGTGGTGGAGCAAGGGGGAGGTCGACTTGCCTCATCCGTCGAAGCGGAGAGAGGAGCTCGTCCTGCGCACCCTCGACGACGACGTGTTCAAGAATTCCATGAACGATGACGGGGTGTGTGTGGCTGAGCGCTACCGGAGAGCCGCTGCGCAAAGGCCCATCCTCTGGATAACGTGATCCGATTGGCCAGTGACGGGATAAGCCACCTCACCCCATTCCGAGAGCCACAGCCTCCGTGCCCGTTGCAACCATTACCGATGGAGGGAATTTCAGGGGAGTTGGAAGCTTCAGTTGGCGTGTCGTCTGGTTGGCCGTCAAATTGTTCTCTCAGCGACGAACACTAAGATTTTCGTTGGGTTGCGGGCTTTCATTGCAGCACACACACCGCTGTTGGGAGAGTTTCAAGTAGAAATTAACACAGACAGCCTGTGTCCAGCCTGTGACAGGCTCATCGAGAGGTCTCCGTAGTCTGCCCTCGACTCGCAGCCAAGTTGATCCGGCGCCTTGTGGGAGAGCGTTGGTGGTGTCGTCGTCGTGCTACTCGTCTGCAGCGGAGCACAGTGTGTCGGCATTTCTTGCCGTGCTGCTGCTGCGGCGCAGACCTCCCAGGATTGGCGCCGCCAGGCCACTCTTGCGGTTGGTGGGTGCGTGCGAGTGGATGCCGTCCGCATCCCCTTTTCAAGAACCTTGATACGTTTCCTACGACTCTCTTTCTCTGAGGCTTCTGTGGCGACACCCACCTGCGACCAAGACAAGGGAGACGTAAGACACCGACTCTTCGCCATGGGTGGTGGGAACACCAGCGATCAGGACGAGGAGATGGGGTTGGAACGTTCTCCGTCTCCTCCGTTCCCACCCAGCGCCCCTCTCGTTGCTGCTGTTGCTGACGCCGCTACAGCAGCTGCGGCCGATGCATCGATGGTGGTGGCAGGTTTTGCTCCGCCTGCTGCTGTGGATGCTGACGATCTGACCTTGGCAGCAGCCGCCATGGACGAGGACGATGCAGCAGCAGTGGGTGGAGCCGGACCTCCCGCACAAACTGTTGTTGGTGTGTCTTCCGCTCCTGGTGTTCCAAGAAGCAGTGCCCCTGCACCACCGCTCCATCCACCGCAGCCTCTGGGTCCATACCCGCCTCCCAGGGCTTATGTTGGAGGAAGTAATGGTCCGATGGGCCTGCATGGGGCTGCTACTCTCCATCCCCCTGCAGCCCTCCTCGACTCTCGGCTTGCCAGTATCAGTGCACCTGCTGCTCCCACCGGTCCAGCTGCTTTGATGGAGGACGGCATTGGTGGGAGTCCAACAATGGTAGCCCCACCGGTGGTGGCTGCGGCAGCAGCTGCATTGTCTCCTGCTCCGCCCGTCCTGCTGCCGCTCATGAGCACTCGACTGGACCAGCAGGAGCTCAGTGCAGCGGAGAAGGTCATCCTCTCTCGCCCGGCCGTGGAGGCCATGTGCCGCGCCCTGTCCCAGGCTTTACTGCAGCAGCCAGAGAAGCAGCAGCAAGTCCAGCAAGCATCCGCTTCATCCCTGCTTTCGTCTTCTGTGCTGAGCTTGCTGCCGCCTTCTGGCACGATGAAAGTGCTGGGAATGTACGGCAGCAAGACTGGGATGCTGAAGCTGCTGCGCCGGAGCGGCGTCATTCTGCAGCAGCCTGCTGTTGCGGATGGTGGCATTGGGAGGAAGCCTGCTGCCGAAGTAGACTTGTTCGAGCCGGGGCTCCATGCGGTGCTGTGGCCGCAGCCGCCTGTGTCTGGACAGGCTGGGGCAGGTGGTGCTGCCGCAAGAGGAGCTCCGCTGCTGTGCGTGTTCTTCTGGCATCCCGACGAGCGTCTGCCTGCGGAACCACGCTCCACCATCTGCTGCAACTTTGTCCGCTACGTCCTGGACCTTGCTGACGAAGTCGTCGTCTGCTTGGACAACCGTGACCTCGCTGCCATCATGCACAGGTCCAGCAGTCACCTGCAGCGCCTCCCTCCTCCTCGTGCTGCTGCTCCGAATGGGGGACGAGAGCAAGCAGCTGATGACGACATGGAGGCATACGGGTGTGGACACAACGAGGACGAGGACGACGTCTATGCCAGCCAGGGAGCCACAGTGTCAGCAGCTTCAGTGTCCGAGGACAGCCTTGAGCTGTTTCCGGGGTTTGAGCGCTCCATCAGCGACAAGATCAAGATGCTCACTGCTGCCTCGGGAACAAACTCCACCGGTGGTGCTGCAGACTGCGCTTCTGACATAGGGTCGTACGCTGGCTCCTACTCCGCCGCAGCGCCATCCAGTCCCTCTGCTGCATCAGCTGCTGGCCTGCTGCGGCTCTCCGATGCGGCAGCACATCAAGCAGGGGTGCTGTGGCAGCAGTACCTGCCAACGAAGGTCCAGAGGAAGACGGTGTCGGAGGCCATCGACGCCTCGGAGCTTCCGGGCCTTCTGCGGCAGTTTCGGGACAACTTCCGGTCGGTGGACTGGTCGCGGCTGCCACCTTCTGACGCGGCGAGGCTGCTGCGGTTCAGCGCGCCTGAAGCATGGCAGGAGGTGAGGCGGAGCGTGCTGGATGAGGGGTGGGGGAGCGGGGCAGCGCCGTTGGGTGGACACTCTGGCATGATGGCGGATGCTATTGCTCTTGCTGGAGCTCGTGGTTCCACTTATCCACGGTCTAGCCCGTCGACCGACGACGTGTGCCGCGGTATGGTGGATGGGGTGAAGAGTGTGGTGACCGTGGCTGCCCACCGCTACCTCATGGAGAAGTTTCCGGAAGCAGAGGCAATGATTGGCGCTCGGGACCCAGAGACTGCAGCGCTGGTGGAAGTCTCTTCATTCTCTCACATCACCTCGATGCTGCGGGATGCCTGCCAGACAACACCGCAGTCTGCTCTCGCTCTTGGAGAAGGCGGGGAGGTGAACTGCGCTGTCGCGCCAGTCCTGCTGTGTGCTGGTCAAGCCGTGCGCATGAGGCACTTTGCGTATGGCAACTGGTGGCCAGTGGTTGGGCGGAGGAAGGGATGGTGGAAGGGTTTCTGGGAGTTGGTGCCGCTGGGAGGGGAAGAATCCACCCAGTATCCAATTTACCACGGGGCGCAGCCAGGTGGTCGGGATGATGGTGTGATGGTGGTGTCTTTGAAGGGCAATGGCAAGTACAAGGGGCCGCTGTTCTACGGCCAGAAGGTGGTGGTCTCAGGGGGGAAGGGCTCAGCCCAGTTTGTGCTCCAATCGTCTGGAAACCATGCTGTTGCTGGCCTAGTGGACATTATGCAGCCGGTGTGCCTGGGAGCTCCGCAGTGCAAGGGGGATGGGCTGATGCACTGGGTCATCATAGAGCCAGTTGGACATGAAACTCAAGGGGCTGAGTACAACCCCTTGCGTGAATGGATGGAGGAGCTGGCACTGCGTGCGGGCCTCCTTGCTCCACTTGTCTTTCAGTCTGAATCAGGTGGTGAGAGGGGCAGCGGAGTTGCTGCAAGAGTGGAGCCAGCATCACCTCCGCAGAGAGGGACTGACGCGGACCCTCCACCTGTGATGAACAACACCGCTGGCGGAGCAGTGAGGCGTGGCATGGGTGGTTTCCGATCGGTAGGTCGGAAACTGCATGCCAGGAACCGTGTGGCCAGAGGGGCAGAGCTGGTGAACAACAGTGGCCAGAAGAAATGGCAGCGCAGGTCCTTGCAGCCTTGGCAGCAGCACCAGCAGCAGCAGCAGCAGCAGCACCAGCAGCAGGAGGAGGAGGAGGACGAGGAGGGGGAGGAGGAAGAGGAGGACGAGGAGCAGCAGCAGGAGCAGCAGCAGCAGCAGCAGCAGCAGCAGCAGCAGCAGCAGCAGCAGCAGCTGCTGCAGTTGCAGAGGCAGCCGGAGCAGCGGCAGGCGCTACAGGAGGAGCTGCAGGAGCCGCTTCACACAGAGCAGCAGAAGGAAGGGCGTCCATTGCTACAGGAGGGCGAGGCAGAGGGTTTGCAGCCGTCAGGTTCTACCACAGATGCGCACTCTCGTCCTGCTTTGGCTATGCACACGTGTGCAGATTCC
Organism: Penium margaritaceum; assembly: GCA_023375785.1. Lineage (NCBI taxonomy): Eukaryota > Viridiplantae > Streptophyta > Zygnematophyceae > Desmidiales > Peniaceae > Penium > Penium margaritaceum. The sequence continues at coordinate 99,713 of SZWC01004884.1, read as the reverse complement.
AATGCTGCCGCTCGTCCTAGCTCAAGTGTGGAAGTGGTTTCAGTTTTGTCAGCTGATGCAGGTGCAACACCACCGGTCCTAGCTGACCACTGTGCTCCAGCCGTGAACGAAGGCATAGAGGGGTGTGATGGGTCTGCTGCGCAAACGGACGATGGCGCTGAGGCTCAGGAAGTTCATTCCTCTTGCCCCGAGGATAAGGCAGCGGAGGTTCCACTCGACAGAAGCTCCCCAGACACAGCAGACCACGAGGATGTTGACCGTGTTGGCGTAGAATCAGAAGCTTTGGCGGCAGCTGGAGTGGTGCTGCCACGTTCGGTGGCGGCAGAGTACGTGTGTAGGCGTGGTGACTTCATGGTGCTCGCAGAGGAGCAGCTGAGGGGGATGGACCTGCTGCGGCTGCTGCGGCCTGCTGCAGAGCAGCGCCATAGAGCTCTAGTCCGGCAGCAGCAGCAGGAGCAGGAGAGAAAGCTGAGAGAGGCCGTGCAGCAACAGCTGGAGGTGTACTTCAGGAAGAGTCCGACGGCAGGAGAGAAATCAACTGATGACTTGGAGGGGGAGAAGTTGCAATGCGTGCGCCTGGAGGCTTGCTCCTCCTCGGGTGCGCAGGCGCAGGAATGGCAGCAGCAGAGCAGGGGTTTGTTGCTTGAACTTCTCGACGCAGCTGTGGACTCCTTTATCAAAGGAGGAGGGATGCAGAGGGAAGCTGAAGCTGCTGCTGCTGCTACTACTGATGATGCAGCAGCAGCAGCAGCAGGAGGATCAGGAGGAAAAGTGATGGTGAAGTACATGGTGGAGAGTCGTCTGAACGCTCAGTGGCAGTGGAGCATGCTGCAGCTGACTGCGCTCAAGCGGGAGCTGGACTCCACCGACCACGACCCGCTGCAGCCCTACTCTCCCGAGCTGCTTCCTGTGGAAGGAGTGGTTCCAGCCACAGTGGCCAGCAATGGGAACCACGGTGGCGCAGCCACTGCCAGTGCCTCCGGTGCTGCTGCAGGCTGGGATGGCAAAGGCAAGATTGTGCGGTGCTACGTGCTGCGGTCGGGGGACACACTCACCTGTGTGCGTGAGGGTGCAGGAGACGGTGTGAGTGGAGGAAAGGGAGCGTTGGTGTTTCTTCTGGGCGGGAGGAAGGTGAGGCGTGTGACAAGGGGTACTGACTTGGTTGCTTTCGATGAGGCAACGAGGCGGCTGGCTCTGTATGACCGTGGGGAGGGAAGGATCAGTGTGCTGGAGTTCAGTGAGAACTTTGACGGACTGCAGAAGACCAATGTGGAGATCAGCCTTGCCTCCAGCAACAATGGCGCTGCCCGCAATGCTGCGCGTGCGAATGGGTTGGTGAGCGGGAGGGCGGCGGTGGAGGCGGTGTGGATGGCGTTTGTGCCGCGACAGCAGCGCTTGCTCTTGATTGATGCCGCTGGTTACTTGCGCCTGCACGAGTTGCGAGCTGGGGGTGCCATCCGACCCCAGATCCTGCAACTTCATGGGCATGGCGGCAGCAGCAGCAGCAGCAGTAGCAGCAGCAGTGGCTGCAACAGCAGTGGCAATGGAGGATTCAGTGGAAGGGCGTGTGTGACAGCTGAGGGTTCATTCCTGCTCGTGCTGAGCAGCCAACACCAGGCTTCTGGACGAGCCGGAGAATCCGGAGAAGCGGAAGCATCGTCAGGAGCCGTCGCCGGGGGGCTTCAGATTGATGTGTACACGCTTGTGGACACGCCGTGCCATCTCACTTCCATCCCTCTCACAGAGGCGAAGGAGGAGAGAGGAGGTGGACCCGTGCCCCTTCCAGGGACCCCAGAAGAGTGGCAGATGAGCCTGGTGCAGTTCGGATCCGACCCTCTGTCGTCGCAGCAGAACCTGCTCCTACTGCATGCTGCGACAGGGCGGCTGGTGTCGCGAGTTGTCCGCGCAACGTCGTCAAGCCAAGCATGTATGGTGGAGCTTGACACTGCGGAGGGAGGGAAGAAGAAGGGTGGAGGGGATGGAGATTCGGCAGGGGTTGAGGAGAATTGTGGGGCAATGGAAGTTCTGTATCATGCCTTCCAGAAGTTCCCTACATCCCCCTTCTTGGCCGAGAGCAGGCGTCGCCTGCTTCTCCGTCTGGCACTCCTGGAGGAAGGCAGTGGTGGCGATGCAATGGATTGTGACGGAGGGGGGGCTGGCGGGGAAAAGGTCTCAACGGGAAAAAGTGTTGACCTGGCAGATGCGGCGGCAGAGGCGGTCAGTTTCACTCATGCTCTCATCGACCGGCTGAAGACGGCGAATGGCAAGGACATGAGCAAGCTCCTTGTTCGCGTGGTCGCAGAGGTGTTGAGGAGGGACATGGAATCTGAGGGAGGGGGAGGTGGTGGTGCGAGCGCAGTGCAGCAAGATGCTGCCGGCCCAGTCGAAGCGGGGCCCACAAAAGACGCAGGCAGTCCTCCCCCTCTGCCCCCTCTCTCTTCCCTCGGCACGGGCTCAGAGGCTGACGTGGTGGAGTGGGTGCGCCGCCTCATCTGCCTCGTTCCCATCCAGATCGCCCGTGCTCAGGGCAACTCCCTCCGCCCCCTTCTCAACGGCCTGGCGATGCCCGCGGGTGTGGCATACTCCGACGCTGTCTCCCTCTCGGACGTGCTCCGGTTTGGCCTGTACGAGGATGTGATCTCGTCATGGCGAGGCCCCATCCGCGTTGTCTCAAGCATGGGAAAACAGAGCACGGGTAAATCCTACCTCCTCAACCACCTGACCGGCAGCCTGCTTGACATCTCCGGGCGTAGGTGCACCGACGGGGTCTGGATGACGGTGAGGGTGTCGAGGGAGTGCCTCTACCTGCTGCTGGACTTTGAGGGACTGGGGAGCTATGAGAGGACGGAGCAGGAGGACATGCTGCTGTCCCTGCTCAATGCTGCCGTGAGCGACCTCACTGTCTTCAACACCAAGGTGAGTGTGTTCATCATGAACCTCATGAGCCTGAATTAGTGTGAGGAGATGGAGCAGACATGGATGGGCACATGTGGGAGGGTGGCACCAGGGGTGGGGGGGGGGGGGGGGGGGGGGATGGGTGAACCTCTATTCAGTGCTCTAGGGTTGGTTCAGTTCACTCTTCCAGGTTGTTGAGTTCACTCTTCCAGATTGTTGAGTTCACTCTTCCAGATTGTTCAGTTCACTCTTCCAGATTGTTCAGTTCACTCTTCCAGATTGTTCAGTTCACTCTTCCAGATTGTTCAGTTCACTCTTCCAGATTGTTCAGTTCACTCTTCCAGATTGTTGAGTTCACTCTTCCAGATTGTTGAGTTCACTCTTCCAGGTTTTCCTTGGTTCTCTGTGCACATGTTTGCCTTGGAAAAACCAAGGAGGAGTGAGTGATGCCTTGTTTGTGTTATCGCCCATGTTTCTGCCTCTGCAGGAGCTGCAATTCGGAAAGGAGATGAAGGCCCTACTCTCCCGCTTCTCCTCTGGCGCCAGCATACTCAGCAAGGTCGCAGCGGCCAACACCACCACTGGCAGTGGTAGTGCCACTGCCACTGACGGTAGCAGCAGCAGTCTGCTGTTCCGGGGCTGCTTCTTCCTAGCCATCAAGGACGTGGGCCGCAGCGACGCGCGGGAAGTGAAGCAGGAGTTCACGCACAACATGGCCCGCGCCTGCGCCGGCACCTCCACCAACTTCGTCCAGACGCTCTACCGCGGCCGCTACCTCGTGACGCCCTTCCCTCCATTTGAGAGCCCCCAATACGCCGTCAGCGTGGCCAACCTCGGCCGCACGATCGAGAAGGAGACGGCGGGCAGGCGGCTGCATGACAACGGGAGGGTTTTCCTGAGGGACCTCAAGCTCATCATAGCGCAGATCAGCACCAAGGACTGGACCCCAATGGACGGCAAGAGGGTGGCGCAGCGTGTGACTCTGCTGCGCTCGCTGCTGGTGTGGGCGCTGAGGTTTGGGAGGACACCGGCGGGTGCGGCTGCGGGGTCTGGCGGCGGAGGTGACGGCGCTGGAGACGGCAGCAGCAGTGGCAGACGGAGTGATGGTGGGAGGGTGGCAGGAACTGAGGAGCCGCTGCTGGGAGAGGGGAACGGAGAGCCACTGTGTGACCTGGACACGGGTGAAGTGATGCAGATGGAGAGGGAAAGGATGGGTGAGCAGGCGTCTGCAGGGGCATCAGTGCAGGGTGATGTGCACATGGCAGAGGCTGGTGATGACGCTGCAGCTGGTGGCAATGTGGATGGTGGTGTGGAAGATGTGCGTGACGATGAGGGTCTGGACCTGGAGTGTGGACTCGGAGGGGAGTCTGCTGCGGAGACTCTCCATGCGCTGCGGCTGCTGTTTGAGACGAGGTGGCCTCGACGGACTCTGCAGCAGCTGAAGCAGCAGAAGAAGGTGCAGCAGCAGGTGCTTCTGCAAGAGCAGGAGCAGGGGCAGCCGGTGGAGGGTGACTCGCAGGGTGCGGGAGTGCAGGATGTCGATGGTGTGGAGGGGGATGATGGGGAAGACAAAGGGGAGGAGGAGGAGGAGGAGGAGGAGGAGGAGGAGGAGGAGAAAGAGTATGAGGGATATGACGATGGTGCGTGGTTCAAAGGCTTCTCATCCTTTGTCCGAAATGTGACAGCTCAGCGAGCGCGGCGGGTGCTGGCGTGGGTGGACTTGAACACGGCCCGGTTTTGCGAGGACAGCAGCGTGACCAAGCTGAAGTCGGAGGTAGCAGAGGCAGCGGCACGGCTGCAGCAGCGGCTGGTGCCGTGCGGTCAT
>SZWC01004884.1:49808-63343 GCA_023375785.1 Penium margaritaceum | reverse complement strand
GAGGGAGGGAGGGAGGGAGGGAGGGAGGGAGGGAGGGAGGGAAGGAGGAAGTCATAGTTCTCACCTGCTGACCGAAGTCTTCTCCAAAGCCTGCCATTCTTTCACCAGTATCGATCTCCAAGATATTCATACTGATATTGGCCCTTGACAATTGTAGTCGCGCAGCTGACGATGCAGCCTGCCGCTGTCTCGTCGCACGCGGCTCAGCGGCGACTGCCCCTCCTCTCCTCACCTCCTGCTTTGTCTTGTGGCGCAAGACTTGCGCTTGGTGTGCCTACCACTGGCCCGCGGCCAAAACAACCCAGTAGGATGCGGTTACGCACACAGGCGTGGCACAGACAGGTTGTGCTGTGCAGCACAGCACTGCACCGCACAGGTCAGCGTAGCTTCCGCACTACCAAATCTGCGGACAGGAAGGCTTGAACACGGAATCCAGTGGCACACCAATGTAGCCCGCCTCGCCTTGCTCACACAGCAGAGCACAAATAGGCTATGTGTGCCGTTGGACGTTGAGAAAGAACCGTTTGTCCGTCAGAAAGCTCTGCCACGTTGGCGGAACCCATTCAAGAAAGGCTTCTACTGAAGTGACTGCATTCCCATCTTTCCCATGTGGGGTGGAGTTGCGGATTCTTCCTCCTCCGGCCCTCCCTTTCGCATATGTGGTGCGCGTCTCCGCTTCTCTCCAAGAGGGCATCAGAAGCCGTCAAGACAACACGATACAGTTCGGTTGCTTCGAATCCGCTCCTCACGCCAGAGCTGCTTCGTTGCTGGCGTTCGTGATCGCGTCCCACGAACTATAGCCGAGCCAAGAGCAAAACTGATTTTCGGAGCGAGAGCACGGTATATGAGGACTTGGAGAACATTGCAGGTCCAGTTGCTGTGTGGTGCGACTCCAAANATCATGGTTACTCCTGCTGCTGCTCCTGCTGCTGCTGGTGCTCGGTGTTCAGCTGAAGTGATTGCTTGCAGGCTTGCTACGATGGTCGCCTGCTTTGTTCATTATTTTGACTGCTTCCTTGCTTTACTGCATCACTTCTGGGAATGGTTACCTACAAAACGCTTATTGCTCGTTTTCTTGCTCATTCCCGGGCTTGTTTGCACATCTGCTTGGACTGCTGGTCTGCATTGCATTATGCAGGTTGCAACAGTGCTTGCTTGCTTTCGCACTTGCTTGCTTCTCTGACTGTTCCTTTCGCATTTTCCTTTTCTCCTCTTGATTGCTGAACTGCGTTACTTGTCAGCGGTTTATCGCTTGAATGCTTGCATTTTTTCGCCTGGTTTCTTGGTTGATTTTCTTGATTGCTGGGTTGCATGATTGCTTAAATTCCATTCTAGGCGCCCGCCGACAGCGACTAGACGCGTCGACTCAACCGGAGCACTTCCTCTTCCTGTCAACATGCCGCGCCTGTGAGCACGGCAAGTTGACAGGAAAGGAAACTGCCCCGCAGGTTCTCTCTGCGGCACCGTGGCGCCGGCATGTCCGGACACGCCCGCGGCACGCACTCTGCGTGCCGCAGCTGACCCGCGATCGATCAGACGCTGCTGGAGCGCACGGGATGCGAGCCGGTGCGGCGCCGCCGATGCCGACAATGCCACTGCCAACACCACGGCATTGCTTCGCCATCTCGACCCATAGATGCTACTGAGTCGCCGTCGCCACGGGTCACCCTCGGCTGGTCCCCCCGTCTGCCACGCCATGCTGCAAGTAAGAATGAGACGGAGGTGGATGTGGAAGTCAGCGGCGGCAGCAACCGATGCGATGCGATTGAGATCACGGCGGGGTTAGACCGGTGCGCTGCAGCCTGCAGCTGTAGGAAGAGGGCAGCGGCAGCCTCTCCCTAGGAGCAGGGCGGCAGCCTTTCCTGGGGCCGTTGTTTGGCCATTTTCCCGTCACGAAGGGAACCGGAGCGGCGGCTACTACCTTCTCAACTCATCGCATGTCATTTCATTTCATGCGATGGGCTGGTACCCGATGCCCTCAAGATGGGTGTGGCCAGCTACACCTCCGAAGCTATGGTAAGGCGACTGCAACGGCATCGACTCCAGACGAAAGCGCAGCGTTGACACGGTTGCAGGTGCGACTCGCACCTGCAGATGCGAGTGCGCATGTGAAAGCGGAATGCGACGGCAAGGACGATGCTACAGGAGAGCCACGATGTACGGCTGCGACGGCATGTACGCTCACGAGACGAAAGGGCTCCGTGGCGGCACCCGCTCACGGGATTCGCGCCGCGAACCGATGCCGTGTTGGGCGAAATGACCAGTAAAGCCACGCGCACGAAAGAATGACCCTGCCATATCAACAAGCGGCGTTTTATATAGGCCACATCCAGCACTTCAAAACAATATATAACGTATCCGGCCTCGCTCACCACGCATGTCGCTGAACGAGCATTGCAAGCAGGGACATGTGAACGTCGCTCAACCGTGACCCTCGCACCCTCGCGAGATCGGGATTGAGCAATGACCCTTTTTCCCAAATTTTTTCTACACGCAGACTCCCTATTGCGATTTAGGGTTTTGAATTTTTTGCACGGTCGGAGCCTGCAAAAAACATAAAACTCTACATCGAAATAAGGGCCTTACGCTTTGAAAACAAAATTTGAAAAAGAAAAGGTCATCGCTCGATCGCGATCGAGCCAAAACGCCCTTTTCAGATTTTTTTTACAGCACAGAAAACATCTCAGTTTTGCATGACAAACACTTTCAAACCCAGCCCCCGATAGCATTCAGGGTTGAGGGTTTTTTTTTGCGCAGGCATCTACCGGGCACCGCGGTAGCGGAGCCCAACACATTCCTTTTCAAGGCATGGCGTGTTTTGGGCCCACCACGCAAAGCACACGCAAACCTCTCCCTCGAACAATCACAAAAACATCGAAAGTGGGGTTTGTGATTGTTCAAGGGGCCTGATGACGTCATAGCTTCGACATTGCTTTTCATGCTGCAACAACATGGAGTTTGCGCGCTTTTTCTCTCATACGTCGTTTTTCTTCTACTTTTGGATACGTCAGTTTTTAAGTTAACATCCTCTGGATATGGCGTTGTTAGAGAGAAGTTACTGGATATGGGGGGCTTATTCACAAAATCGATGGGTATATGGTCACACCCCCGTGCCGTGTTCCGCTACACTATTTTTCGTATTTTGTATCGTCTGCCAAAGTTTTAGGATTGTATTTTGTTGTGGGCAAGTTTGCTCCCGTCGCCACCACCGCATTTTGATACTATAGAAGGCCATCTCTCGTCCATATAGCAAGAACGAATTGATACATTTCCTGAGTGGCAGATAATTGATGGCTAGGATAGAAAAAATAGTGAAATAGACAAAGCATACTTGAAACCAGGAAAATCTGAAATTTCAGACTTGGATGGCGAAGAGCAAGAAGTTGTGTCCATGGAGCGCAAGCGCAGCTCCGCGAGCCGTGTCCATAGCGCACAGGTCAGGGGCTCAAGCCCCGCACCTGTAATAGACCAACGATATGGTCGGCCACGCATAAGTACTTGTACGTGCGTGTTAGTACATGTAAGTGCGGTTTAAGTTCGTGTAAGTGCGTGTAAGTGCATATAAGTACTTGTAAGTGCGTGGAAGTGCGTGTACGTGCGTGGAAGTGTGTGTAAGTGCGTGTAACTTCAGTTTAAGTGCGTGTAAGTTTGTGTAAGTTCGTGTAAGTGCGTGTAAGTGCGTGTAAGTACATGTAAGTGCGTGTAAGTGCATGTAAGTGCAAGTACGTGCGTGTAAATGTATGTTAGTGCGTGCAACAGCGTGTAAGTGTGTGTAAGTGCGTTTTAGTTCAGTTTAAGTGTAAGTGCGTGTAAGTTCAGTTTAAGTGCGTGTAAGTTCGTCTAAGTTCGTATAAGTGTGTGTAAGTGCGTGTAAGTGCGTGTTAGTACGTGTTAGTGCGTGTAAGTGTGTGTAAGTGTGTGTAAGTATGTGTAAGTGTGTGTAAGTGTGTGTAAGTATGTGTAAGTGCATGTAAGTGCGTGTAAGTGTGTGTAAGTGTGTGTTAGTGCGTGTAAGTGCGTGTAAGTACGTGGAAGTACGTGTAAGTGCAAGAAAGTGCGTGTAAGTACGTGTAAGTACATATAAGCACGTGTAAGTGCGTGTAAGTACGTGTAAGTGCATGTAAGTGGGTGTAAGTGCTTGCAAGTGCAAGTAAGTGCGTGTAGGTACGTGTATGTGCGTGTAAGTTCATGTAAGTGCGTGTAAGTGTGTGTAAGTGCGTGTAAGTACATGTAAGTACGTGAAAGTGCGTGTAAGTGCGTGTAAGTGCGTGTAAGTGCGTGTAAGTGTGTGTAAGTTCGTGTAAGTGCGTGTAAGTGCGTGTAAGTGTGTGCAAGTGCGTGTAAGTGCATGTAATTGCTTGTAAGTTCAGTTTTAGTGCGTGTAAGTACGTGTAAGTTGGAGTAAGTTTGCGTAAGTGCGTGTAAGTGCGTGTAATTTTGTGTAAGTGCGTGTAAATGCGTGTAAGTGCGAGTAAGTGCATGTAAGTGTGTGTAAGTGCGTGTAAGTGCGTGTTAGTGCGTGTAAGTGCGTATAAGTGCGTGTCAATGCGTGTAAATGCATGTACATTCGTGTAAGTGCAGGTAAGTGCGTGTAGGTACGTGTAAGAGCGTGTAAGTGTGTGTAAGTACGTGTAAGTGTGTGTAAGTGCGTGTAAGTGTGTGTAAGTGCGTGTAAGTTTGTGTCAGTGTGTGTAAGTCCGTGTAATTGCGTGTAAGTGTGTGTAAGTGCATGTCAGTGTGTGTAAGTGTGTGTAAGTTTGTGTAAATGCGTGTAGGTGCGTGTAAGTGCGTGTAAGTGCGTGTATGTGCGTGTCACTGCGTGTAAGTGTGTGTAAGTTCGTGTAAGAGCGGATAAGTGCGTGTAAGTGCGTGTAAGTGTGTGTAAGTGCGTTTAAATGCGTGTAAGTGCCTGTAAGTGCGTGTAAGTGTGTGTAAGTACGTGTATCTACGTGTAAGTGCGTGTAAGTGCGTGTAAGTGTGTGTAAGTTCGTATTAGTGCATGTAAGTGCGTGTAAGTGTTTGGAAGTGTATGTAAGTACGTGTAAGTGCGTGTAGGTGCGTGTAAGTGCGTGTAAGTGCGTGTAAGTTGGCATAAGTCCGTGTAAGTGCGTGTACATTTGTGTAAGTGTGTGTATGTGGGTGTAAGTGCGTGTAAGGGCGTGTAAGTGCGTGTAAGTGCGTGTAAGTGTGTGTAAGTTCATTTTAAGTGCGTGTAAGTGTGTGTAAGTTCAGTTTAAGTGTTTGTAATCTTGTGTAAGTTCATGTAAGTACGTGTAAGTACGTTTAAGTATGTGTAAGTGCGTGTAAGTGCACCTTAGTGCGTGATAGTATGTGTAAGTGTTTGTAAGTGGATGTAAGTGCGTGTACGTTTCTGTAAGTGTGTGTAAGTGCATGTAAGTGCGTGTAAGTGCGTGTAAGTGCGTTTAAGTGTGTGTAAGTGCGTGTAAGTGTGTGTAAGTACGTGTCAGTATGTGTAAGTACGTGTAAGTATGTGTAAGTGCAAGTAAGTGCGTGTAAGTACGTGTGAGTGCGTGTAAGTGCGTGTCAGTGCATGTACGCGCGTGTAAGTGTGTGTAAGTTCGTGCAAGTGTGTGTAAATGTGTGTAAGTACGTGTACGTTCGTGTAAGTGCATGTCAGTGCATGTAAGTGCGTGAAAGTGTGTGTCAGTGCATGTCAATGCGTGTAGGTACGTGTAAGTTTGTGTAATTGTGTGTAAGTACGTGTAAGTGTGTGTAAGTACGTGTATGTAGTGTGAATGCATGTAAGTGTTTGTAAGTGCATGTAAGTACGTATGAGTGCGTGTAAGTGCGTGTAGGTTCGGTTAAGTTCGTGTAAGTGCGTGTAAGAGCATGTAAGTGTGTGTAAGTGCATGTAAGTGCGTGCTAGTGCGTGTAGGTGCGTGTAAGGTGTGTAGAAGCATGTAGGTGTGTGTAAGTGCGTGTAAGTACGTGCAAGTGCGTGTAAGTGCGTGTTAGTGTGTGTACGCTCATGTAAGTGCGTGTAAGTATGTGTAAGTTTGTGCAAGTGCGTGTAAGTACGTGTAAGTTTGTGTAAGTGCGTGTAAGTGCATGTAAGTTTGTGTTAGTGTGTGTAAGTGAGTGTAAGTGTGTGTAAGTGCGTGTAAGTGCATGTAAGTGTGTGTAAGTTCATGTAAGGGCGTGTAAGTATGTGTAAGTACGTGTTAGTGCATGTAAGTGTTTGCAAGTGCGTGTAAGTGTGTATTAGTGTGTATAACATCGTGTAAGTGCGTGTAAGTGCGTGTTTGTGAGTATAGGTGCGTGCAAGTGAGTTTAAGTACGTGTAAGTACGTGTAAGTGCGTGGAAGTACGTATAAGTATGTGTAAGTGCATGGAAGTACGTGTAAGTGCGTGTAAGTGCGTGTAAGTATGTGTAAGTGTGTGTAAGTGCGTATAAGTGTGTGTACATGTGTGTAAGTGCGTGTTAGTGCGTGTTAGTGTGTGTAAGTGTGTGTAAGTGCATGTAAGTGCGTGTAAGTGCGTATAAGTGCGTGTAAGTGTGTGTAAGTGCATGTAAGTGCGTGTAAGTGCATGTAAGTGCGTGTTAGTGGGTGTAAGTGCGTGTAAGTGCGTATAAGTGCGTGAAAGTGCGTATAAGTGCGTGTAAGTATGTGTAAGTGCGTGTAAGTGTGCGAAGTTTGTGCAAGTACATGTAAGTGCGTGTAAGTGTGTACAAGTGCGTGTAAGTGCATGTAAGTGCGTGTAAGTTCAGTTTAAGTGCGTGTAAGTGCGTGTAAGTTCAGTTAAAGTGCGTGTAAGTTGGTGTAATTTCGCGTAAGTGCGTGTAAGTGCATGTGATTTTGTGTAAGTGCGTGTAAGTACGTGTAAGTGCATGTAAGTGTGTGTAAGTGCGTGTAAGTGCATGTTAGTGCGTGTAAGTACGTATAAGTACGTGTCAATGCATATAACTGGGTGTACATACGTGCAAGTGCGGATAAGTACATGTAGGTATGTGTAAGTGTGTGTAAGTGCGTGTAAGTACGTGTAAGTGTGTGTAGGTGCGTGTAAGTGCGTATAAGTGCGTGTAAGTTCTTGTAAGTGCGTGTAAGTCCGTGTAATTGCGTGTAAGTACGTGTAAGTGCATGTAAGTGCGTGTAAGTACGTGTAAGTTCGTGTAAATGCGTGTAAGTGTGTGTAAGTACGTGTAAGTGCGTGTAAGTGCGTGTCAGTGCACGGAAGTGCGTGTAAGTTCGTGTAAGTGCGGGTAAGTGCGTGTAAGTGCGTGTAAGTGTGTGTACGTTCGTGCAAGTGCTTCGAAGTACGTGTAAGTTTGTGTAAGTGCGTGTAAGTGCATGTAAGTACGTGTAAGTGCGTGTAAGTGAGTGTAAGTGTGTGTAAGTGCGTGTAAGTGCGTGTAAGTTTGTGTAAGGGCGTGTGAGTATGTGTAAGTACGTGTTTGTACATGTAAGTGTGTGTAAGTGCCTGTAAGTGTGTGTTAGTGCGTGTAACATCGTGTAAGTGCGTGTAAGTACGTGTAAGTGGGTGTAAGTGCATGCAAGTGCGTGTAAGTGCGTGTAAGTGCGTGTAAGTGCGTACATGTACGTGTAAGTGTGTGTAAGTGCATGGAAGTGCGTGTAATTGTGTGTAAGTGCGTGTAAGTGTGTGTTAGTGTGAGTAAGTACGTGTAAGTGTGTGTACGTGTGTGTAAGTGCATGTTAGTGTGTGTAAGTGTGTGTAAGTGTGTGTAAGTGCATGTAAGTATGTATAAGTGCGTGTAAGAGTGTGCAAGTGCATGTAAGGGCGTGTAAGTGCATGTAAGTGCATGTTAGTGTGTGTAAGTGCGTGTAAGTGCGTGTAAGTACGTGTAAGTACGTGTACGTACGTGTAAGTGCAAGAAAGTGCGTGTAAGTATGTGTAAGGACATGTAAGCACGTGTAAGTGCGTGTAAGTGCATGTAAGTGTGTGTAAGTCGGTTTAAGTGATTGAAAGTGCAATTAATTGCATGTAAGTATGTGCAAGTACGTGTAAGTGCGTGTAAGTGTGTGTAAGTGCGTGTAAGTGTGTGTAAGTACGTGTAAGTGTGTGTAAGTACATGTATGTAGTGCAAGTGCGTGTATGTGTGTGTAAGTGCATGTAAGTACGTATGAGTGCGTGTAAGTGCGTGTAGGTTCGTGTAAGTTTGTGTAAGTGCGTGTAAGAGCGTGTAAGTACATGTACGTGCATGTAAGTGCATGTAAGTGCGTGTAGGTGCGTGAAGGAGCGTGTAGGAGCATGTAGGTGTGTGTAAGTGTGTGTAAGTATGTGCAAGTGCGTGTAAGTGCGTGTTAGTGTGTGTAAGCTTGTGTAAGTACGTGTAATTGCGTGTAAGTTTGTGCAAGTGCTTCTAAGTATGTGTAAGTTTGTGTAAGTGCGTATAAGTGCATGTAAGTGCGTGTAAGTGCGTGTAAGTGAGTGTAAGTGTGTGTAAGTGCGTGTAAGTGTATGTAAGTGTGTGTAAGTTTGTGTAAGGGCGTGTAAGTATGTGTAAGTACGTGTTTGTACATGCAAGTGTGTGTAAGTGCCTGTAAGTGTGTGTTAGTGCGTATAACATTGTGTAAGTGTGTGAAAGTGCGTGTAAGTGGGTGTAAGTGCATGCAAGTGCGTGTAAGTGTGTGTAAGTGCGTGTAAGTGCGTGCAAGTACGTGTAAGTGTGTGTAAGTGCATGGAAGTGCATGTAATAACGTGTAAGTGCGTGTAAGTGTGTGTGTAAGTGTGTGTTAGTGTGTATAAGTGTGTGTACGTGTGTGTAAGTGTGTGTTAGTGTGTAAAACTTTGTGTAAGTGTGTGTAAGTGCATGTAAGTGCGTGTAAGTGCGTGTAAGTGTGTGTAAGTGCATGTAAGTGTGTGTAAGTATATGTAAGTGTGTGTTAGTGTGTGTAAGTGCGTGTAAGTGCGTGTAAGTACATTTAAGTATGTGTAATTACGTGTAAGTGCAAGAAAGTGCGTGTGAGTACGTGTAAGGACTTGTAAGCACGTGTAAGTGTGTGTAAGTGCATGTAAGTGTGTGTAAGTCGGTGTAAGTGCTTGAAAGTGCAAGTAAGTGCGTGTAATTTCGTGCAAGTACGTACAAGTGCGTGTAAGTGTGTGTAAGTGCGTGTAAGTGTGTGTAAGTGCATGTAAGAGTGTATTAGTGCGTGTAAGTATGTGTTAGCTCGTGTAAGTGCGTGTAAGTGTATATGAGTGCATGTAAGTGTGTGTAAGTGTGTGTCAATTCGTGTAAGTGCGTGTAAGTTTGTGTAATTGTGTGTAAGTGCGTGTAAGTGCGTATAAGTGCGTGTAAGTGCGTGTAAGTGCGTGTAAGTGCATGTGAGTGCGTGTGAGTGCGTGTAGGTTTGTGTACGTTTGTGTAAGTGCGTGTAAATCCAGGGAAGTGCATGTAAGTGCGTGTAAGTGCGTATAAGTGCATGTAAGTGCGTGTAAGAGCGTGTAGGAGTGTGTCGGTGGGTGTAAGTGCGTGTAAGTGCTTGTAAGTGTGTGTTAGTGCGTGTAAGTTCATGTAAGTGTGTGTAAGTACGTGTAAGTTTGTGTAAGTGTGCAGAAGTGCGTGTAAGTTTGTGTAAGTGCATGTTAGTGCATGTAAGTGCGTGTAAGTGTGTGTAAGTATGTGAAAGTGTTTGTTAGTGCATGTAAGTGTGTGTAAGTTTGTGTAAGTGCGTGTAAGTGTGTGTTACATTGTGCAAGTGCGTGTAAGTGCGTGTAAGTGTGCGTAAGTGCGTGTAAGTACGTGTAAGTGCTTGTAAGTGCGTGTAAGTGCGTGTAAGTGTGTGTAAGTGTGTGTAAGCGCATGGAAGTGCGTGTAAGTGCGTGTAAGTACGTGTAAGTATGTGTAAGTGTGTGTAAGTACGTGTAAGTGTGTGTACGTACGTGTAAGTGCGTGTAAGTGTGTATAAGTTTGTGTTAGTGTGTGTAAGTGTGTGCAAGTGCGTGCAAGTGCGTCTAAGTACGTCCAAGTGCGTTAAGTGCGTGTTAGTGCGTGTAAGTGCGTGTATGTGGGTGTAAGTGTGTATAAGTGTGTGTAAGCACGTGTAAGTACGTGTAAGTACGTGTAAGTGCAAGTGAGTACGTGTAAGTACGTGTAAGTGCATGTAAGCACGTGTAAGTGTGTGTAAGTACGTATAAGTGCGTGTAAGTGTGTGTAAGTGCGTGTAAGTGCGTGTAAGTATGTGTAAGTGCGTGTCAGTGTGTGTAAGTGCGTGTAAGTGCGTATAAGTTTTTGTAAGTAAATGTAAGTTCGTATTAGTGCGTGTAAGTGCGTGTAAGTGCATCGAAGTGCGTGTAAGTGTGGTTTAAGTTTGTGTAAGTGCGTGTAAGTACATGTAAGTACGTGTAAGGGGGTGTAAGTACGTGTAAGTGTGTGGAAATGCGTGTTAGAACGTGTAAGTTCAGTTTAAGAACGTGTAAGTTCGTATAAGGTCGTGTAAGTGCATGTAAGTGCATGCAAAAGCGTGTAAGTGCGTGTAAGTGCATGTAAGATCAGTTTAAGTGTGTGTAAGTGCGTGTAAGTTCAGTTTGAGTGCGTGTAAGTTCATGTAAGTTCGTGTAAGTGTGTGTAAGTGCGTTTAAGTACATGCATGTACGTGTAAGTGTGTGTTAGTGCGTGTAAGTGTGTGTATGTGCATGTAAGTGCGTGTAAGTACGTGTAAGTGCATGTAAGTGCATGTAAGTGCGTGTAAGTGCGTGTATGTGCGTGTATGTGCGTGTAAGTGCATGTTACCGCGTGTAAGTACGTGTAAGTACAAGTTAGTGTGTGTAAGTAGATGTAAGTACATGTAAGCACGTGTAGATGCGTGTAAGTGCGTGTAAGTGTGTGTAAGTGGGTGGAAGTGCTTGCAAGTGCAAGTAAGTGCGTATAAGTGCAATGAAGTGCGTGTAAGTGCATGTAAGTGCATGTAAGTGCATGCAAGTTTGTGGAAGTGTGTGTAAGTGCATGTATGTACGTGTAAGTGCATGTAAGTGCGTGTAAGTATGTGTAAGTGCGTGTAAGTATGTGTAAGTATGTGTCAGTTCGTGTAAGTGCGTGTAAGTGTGTGTAAGTGCGTGTAAGTGCGTGTAAGTACGTGTAAGTGCGTGTAAGTGTGGTTTCAGTTTGTTGAAGTGCGTGTAAGTGCATGTCAATACGTGTAAGTGGGTGTAAGTACGTGTTAGTACGTGGAAATGCGTGTGAGTATGGGAAAGTTCAGTTTAATTGCGTGTAGGTTCGTATAAGTTTGTGTAAGTGTGTGTAAGTACGTGTAAGTTCATGTAAGTTCGTGTAAGTGCATGTAAGTGCGTTTAAGACGTGTAAGTTCGTGTAAGTGTGTGTATGTACGTGTAAGTGCGTGTAAGTACGTGTAAGTGCATGTTAGTGCATGTAAGTACGTGTAAGTGCATGGAAGTGCGCGTAAGTGCATGTAAGTGCGTGTAAGTGCATGTAAGCACGTATAAGTACGTGTAAGTACGTGTAAGTGCAAGTTAGTGCGTGTACCTATGTGTAAGTACATGTAAGCACGTGTAAGTGCTTGTAAGTGCGTGTAAGTGTGTGTAAGTGGGTATAAGTGCTTGCAAGTGCAAGTAAGTGTGTGTAAGTACGTGTAAGTACGTGTAAGTGCGTGTAAGTGCGTGTAAGTACGTGTAAGTGCGTGTAAGTTTGTGTATGTGCGTGTAAGTGCGTATAAGTGCGTGTAAGTGCGTGTAAGTGTGTGTAAGTGCATGTAAGTACGTGCCAGTGCATGTAAGTGCGTGTAAGTGCATGTCAGTGCATGTAAGTGCATTTCAATGCGTGTAAGTAAATATAAGTTCGTGTAAGTGCGTGTAAGTGTGTGTAAGTACGTATAAGTGCGGTTTATGTGCGTGTAAGTGCGTGTAAGTGCCTGTAGGTGCGTGTAGGTGCGTGTAAGTGCGTGGCAGTGTGTGCAAGTGCTTGTAAGTGTGTGTAAGTGCGTGTAAGCTGAGTTTAAGTGTGTATAAGTGCGTGTAAGTTCAGTTTAAGTACGTGTAAGTTCGTTTAAGTTTGTGTAAGTGCGTGTAAGTGCGTTTAAGTGCTTGTAAGTCTGTGTAAGTGCGTGTAAGTGCATGTTAGTCAATGTTAGTGTGTGTAAGTGTGTGTAAGTGTGTGTAAGTGCGTGTAAGTGCGTATAAGTGCCTGTAAGTGCATGTAAGTTCGTATAAGTAGGTGTAAGTGTGTGCAAGTGTGTGTAAGTGCATGTCAGTGCGTGTAAGCGTGTAGAAGTGTATGCAAGTAAGTGTAAGTATGTGTAAGTGCAAGTTAGTGCGTGTAAGTACGTGTAAGTACATGTTAGCACGTGTAAGTGCGTGTAAGTGCATGTTAGTGTATGTAAGTGGGTGTAAGTGCTTGCAAGTGCAAGTAAGTGCGTGTAAGTACGTGGAAGTGCGTGTAAGTGCGTGTAAGTGCGTGCAGGTACGTGTAAGTTTGTGTATGTGCGAGTAAGTGCGTGTAAGTTTGTGTAAGTGCGTGAAAGAACGTGTAAGTGCGTGTAAGTGCATGCAAGTTTGTGTAAGTGCGTGTAAGTGCGTGTAAATGCGTGTAATTGCGTGTAAGTGCGTGTAAGTGCATTTAAATACGTGTAAGTGCGTGTAAGTGCATGTAAGTGCGTGTCAATTTGTGTAAGTACGTTTAAGTTTGTGTAAGTACGGGTAAGTACATGTAGGTGCGTGTAAGTGCGTGTAAGTATGTGTAAGTGCGTGTAAGTGCGTGTAAGTGTGTGTAAGTGCGTGTTAGTGCGTGTAAGTGCGTGTAAGTGCGTGCAAGTGTGTGTAAGTGCGTGTACATTTGTGAAAGTTTGTGTAAGTCCGTGTAAGTGTGTGTAAGTATGTGTAAGTATGTATAAGTGCGTGTAAGGGTGAGTACGTTTGTGAAAGTATCTGTAAGTGCGTGTAAGTACGTGTAACTGCGTGTAAGTGCATGTAAGTTCAAGTAAGTCCGTGTAGGTGCATGTAAGTTTGTGTAAGTGCGTGTAAGTTCGTGCAAGTGCGTGTATTTGCATGTAAGTGCATGTAAGTGTGTAATTACGTACCAGTGCGGGTAAGTGCGTGTAAGTGTGTGTAAGTGCGTATAAGTGTGTATAAGTGCATGTAAGTACGTGTAAGTGCGTGCAAGTGCATTTAAGTACGTGTAAGTACGTGTAAGTACATGTAAGCACGTGTAAGTGCGCGTAAGAGCGTGTAAGTGCGTGTAAGTGGATGTAAGTGCTTGCAAGTGCAAGTAAGTGCGTGTAAGTACGTGTCAGTGCATGTTTGTGCGTGTAAGTGCGTGTAAGTGCATGTAAGCTTGTGTAAGTATGTGTAAGTACGTGTAAGTGTGTGTAAGAACGTGTAAATGCGTGTAAGTGCGTGTAAGTGGATGTCAATGCGTGGAAGTACGTGTAAGTGCGTGTCAGTACATGTAAGTGCATGTAAGTGCGTGTAAGTAAATGTAAGTTCGTGTAAGTGCGTGTAAGTACGTGTAAGTGCGTGTAAGTGTGTGTAAGTGCGTGTAAGTGCGTGTAAGTGCGTGTAAGTGCGGTTTAAGTTTGTGTAAGTGCGTGTAAGTACGTGTAAGT
>SZWC01004884.1:32265-46234 GCA_023375785.1 Penium margaritaceum | reverse complement strand
GTGTAAGTGCGTGTAAGTGCGTATAAGTGCGTGTAAGTGCGTGTAAGTGCGTGTAAGTGCGCGTAAGTGCATGTAAGTGCGTGTAAGTGCGTGTAAGTGCGTGTAAGTGCGTATAAGAGCGTGTAAGTGCGTGTATGTTTGTGTAAGTTTGTGTAAGTGCGTGTAAGTGCATGTAAGTGCGTGTAAGTACGTATACGTGCGTGTAAGTATGTGTAAGTTTGTGTAAGTGTGTGTAAGTGTGTGTAAGTGCGTGTAAGTGCGTGTAAGTGCGTGTATGTGCGTGTTAGTCCGTGTAGGTGCGTGTAAGTACGTGTAAGTGCGTGTAAGTTCGTGCAAGTGCATATAAGTGTGTGTAAGTGCATGAAAGTGCGTGTTACTGCGTGTCAGTGCGTGTAAGTGTGTGTAAGTTTGTGTAAGTGTGGGTAAATGCGTGTAAGTGCGTTTAAGTGCGTGTAAGTATGTGTAAGTGCGTGTAAGTGCGTGTAAGTGTGCATAAGTGCGTGTAAGTGTGTGTAAGTGCATGTATGTACGTGTAAGTGCGTGTAAGTACGTGTACGTACGTGTAAGTACGAGTAAGTACATGTAAGCACGTGTAAGTATGTATAAGTGCGTGTAAGTGTGTGTAATTGGGTGTAAGTGCTTGCAAGTGCAAGTAAGTGCTTGTAGGTACGTGTAAGTGCGTGTAAGTGTGTGTAAGTGCGTGGAAGTGCGTGTAAGTGCGTGTAAGTACGTGTAAGTTTGTGTAAGTTTGTGTAATTGTGTATAAGTGCGTGTAAGTACGTGTAAGTACGTGTAAGTGCGTGTAAGTGCTTGTAGGTGCGTGTAAGTGTGTGTAAGTGTGTGCAAGTGCATGTAAGTGCGTGTAAGTGCGTGTAAGTGGGTGTGAGTTCAGTTTAGATGTGTCTAAGTTTGTGTAAGAACGTGTAAGTGCGTGTAATTGCGTGCAAGGTCGTGTAAGTGCGTGTAAGTGCGTGTAATGGGTGTAAGTGTGTGTAAGTGCGTGTAAGTGCGTGGAAGTGCCTATAAGTGCGGTTCAATGTGTGTAAGTGCGTGTAAGTTCGTGTAACTGCGGGTAAGTGCGTGTAGGTATGTGTAAGTTCGGGTATGTCCATTTAAGGACGTGTAAGTGCGTCTTAATGCGTGTAAGTGCGTGTAGGTGTGTGTAGGTGCGTGTAGGTTCTTGCAAGTGCGTGCAAGTGCATGTAAGTGCATGTAAGTGCGTGTAAGTGCATGTAAGCGTGTTCAAGGACGTGTAAGTTCGTGTAAGTGCAAGTTAGTGCGTGTAAGTACGTATAAGTACATGTAAGCACGTGTAAGTACGTGAAAGTGTGTGCAAGTGTGTGTAATTGGGTGTAAGTGGTTGCAAGTGCAAGTAAGTGCGTGTAAGTACGTGTAAGTGTGTGTAAGTACGTGTAAGTGTGTATAAGTGCGTGTAAGTGCGTGTAGGTTTGTGTAAGTGCGTGTAAGTGCGTGTAAGTGCATGTAAGTGCCTGTAAGTGCGTGTAAGTAAATATAAGTACGTGTCAGTGCGTGTAAGTGCGTGTAAGTGCGTATCAGTGCATGTAAGTGCATTTAAATGCGTATAAGTAAATAGAAGCTCGTGTAAGTGCGTGTAAGTGTGTGTAAGTGCGTATAAGTGCGGTTTAAGTTCGTGTAAGTGTATGTAAGTTCATATAAGCATGTGTAAGTACGTGTAATTGCGTGTAAGTACGTGTAAGTGCGTATTAGTACTTGTAAGTGCGTGTAAGTGCGAGTAGGTGCGTGTAGGTGCGTTTAAGTGCATGTAAGTGCGTGCAAGTGCGTGTAAGTGTGTGTAAGTATGTGTAAGTTCAGTTGAAGTGTGTGTTAGTGCATGTAAGTTCAGTTTAAGTACGTGAAAGTATGTATACGTTTGTGTGAGTGCATGTAAGTGCGTTTAAGTACGTGTAAGTGTGTGTAAGTGCGTGTAAGTGCATGTAAGTGTGTGTAAGTGCATGTAAGTGCGTATAAGTAGGTGTAAGTGTGTGTAAGTGTGTGTAAGTTCATGTCAGTGCGTGTAAGTGTGTGTAAGTGTGTGTAAGTGTGTGTAAGTATGTGTAAGTGCAAGTTAGTGCGTGTAAGTACGTGTAAGTACATGTAAGCACGTGTAAGTGCGTGTAAGTGCATGTTAGTGTATGTAAGTGGGTGTAAGTGCTTGCAAGTGCAAGTAAGTGCGTATAAGTACGTGTAAGTGCGTGTAAGTGCATGTAAGTGCGTGCAAGTGCGTGTAAGTTCTTGTATGTGCGAGTAAGTGCGTTTAAGTTTGTGTAAGTGCGTGTAAGTGCGTAAAAGTGCATGCAAGTTTGTGTATGTACGTGTAAGTGCGTGTAAGTACGTATAAGTGCGTGTAAGTGTGTGTAAGTGCGTGTAGATATGTGTAAGTGCGTGTATGTAGGTGTAAGTGCGTGTCAATTTGTGTAAGTGCGTGTAAGTTCGTGTAAGTGCCGGTAAGTGCGTGTAGGTGCGTGTAAGTGCGTGTAAGTACGTGAAAGTGCGTGTAAGTACGTGTAAGTGTGTGTAAGTGTGTGTTAGTGCGTGTACGTGCGTGTAAGTGCGTGTAAGTGTGTGCAAATGCATGTAAGTGCGTGTACGTTCGTGTAAGTTTGTGTAAGTGCATGTAAGTGTGTGTAAGTACGTGTAAGTATGTATAAGTGCATGTAAGTGCGAGTAAGTTTGTGTAAGTGTGTGTAAGTGCGTGTAAGTACGTGTAACTGTGTATAAGTGTGTGAAAGTGCATGTAAGTCCGTGTAGGTGCGTATAAGTACCTGTAAGTGCATGTAAGTTTGTGCAAGTGCGTGTAAGTGCGTGTAAGTACATTCAAGTGCGTGTAAGTGTGTGCTAGTGCGTGTAAGTGCGTGTAAGTGCGTGTAAGTGTGTGTAAGTGCTTGTAAGCGTGTGTAAGTGCATGTAGGTACGTGTAAGTGCGTGTAAGTGCGTGTAAGTATGTGTAAGTACGTGTAAGTACATGTAAGCAGGTGGAAGTGCGTGTAAGTGCGTGTATGTGCGTGTAAGTGGATGAAAGTGCTTGCAAGTGCAAGCAAGTGCGTGTAAGTACGTGTAAGTGTATGTAAGTGCATGTAAGTGCGTGTAAGTGCATGTAACATTGTGTAAGCATGTGTAAGTGTGTGTAAGTATGTGTATGTGCGTGTAAGTGCGTGTTAGTGCATGTCAGTGCGTGTAAGTACGTGTCAGTATGTGTAAGTGCATGTAAGTGCGTGTAAGTAAATGTAAGTTCGTGTAAGTGCGTGTAAGTACGTGTAAGTGTGTGTAAGTGTGTGTAAGTACGTGTAAGTGTGTGTAAGTGCGGTTTAAGTTTGTGTAAGTACGTGTAAGTGCGTGTATGTGCGTGTAAGTGCGTGTAAGTGCATGTAAGTGCATGTAAGTGCGTGTAAGTAAGTGTAAGTGTGTGTAAGTACGTGTAAGTGTGTGTAAGTACGTGTAAGTGTGTGTTAGTGTGTGTAGGTACGTGTAAGTGTGTGTAAGCACATGTAGGTATGTGTAAGTGCATGTAAGTTCGTGTAAGTGCATGTAAGTGCGTGTAATTACGTGTAAGTACGTGTAAGTACAAGTTAGTGCGTGTAACTACGTGTCAGTACATGTAAGCATGTGTAAGCGCGTGTAAGTGCGTGTAAGTGTGTGTAAGTGGGAGTAAGTGCTTGCAAGTGCAAGTAAGAGCGTGTAAGAACATGTAAGTGCGTGTAAGTGCGTGTAAGTGTGTATAAGTGCATGTAAGATCGTGTAAGTGCGTGTAAGTACCTATAAGTGGGTTTAAGTG
Source organism: Penium margaritaceum (assembly GCA_023375785.1). Classification (NCBI taxonomy): domain Eukaryota; kingdom Viridiplantae; phylum Streptophyta; class Zygnematophyceae; order Desmidiales; family Peniaceae; genus Penium; species Penium margaritaceum. The sequence goes on along the minus strand of SZWC01004884.1, from coordinate 42,441 downwards.
CATGTAAGTACGTACAAGTTTGTGTAAGTGCGTGTAAGTGCGTGTAAGTGTGTCCAAGTGCGTGTAAGTGCGTGCAAGTATGTGTAAGTGTGTGGAAGTGTGTGGAAGTGTGTGTAAGTGCGTGTAAGTGCGTGTAAGTTCGTGTAATTGCGTGTAAATGCGTGTAAGTGCGTGTAAGTGTGTGTAAGTTTCTGTAAGTGCGTATACGTGCATGTAAGTACGTGTAAGTGCGTGCAAGTGTACGTAAGCGCGTATAAGTGCGTGTAAGTTTCGTTTAAGTGCGTGTAAGTGCGTGTAAGTTCAGTTTAAGTGCGTGTGAGTGCGTGTAAGTACGTGTAAGTGCGTGTAAGTGCGTGTAAGTGCGTGTAAGGGTGTGTAAGTGCGTGTAAGTGTGTGTAAGTGTGTGTAAGTACGTGTAAGTGTATGTAAGTGCATGTAAGTGTGTGTAAGTGCATGGAAGTGCATGTAAGTGCGTGTAAGTGCGTGTAAGTGCGTGTAAGTACGTGTAAGTGCAAGTATGTGTGAGTAAGTATGTGTAAATACATGTAAGCACATGTAAGCGCGTGTAATTGCGTGTAAGTGTGTGTAAGTGGGTGTAAGTGCTTGCAAGTGCAAGTAAGTGCGTGTAAGTACGTGTAAGTGCGTGTACGTGCGTGTAAGTGTGTGTAAGTGCATGTAAATTCATGTAAGTGTGTGTAATTGCGTGTAAGTGCGTGTAAGTGCGTGTTTGTGCGTGTAAGTATGTGTAAGTGCGTGCAAGTTTGTATAAGTGTGTGTAAGTACATGTAAGTACGTGTAATGCGTGTAAGTACGTGTAAGTGCGTGTAAGTGCGTGTAAGTGCGTAAGAGTGTGTGAATGCGTGTAAGTGCGTGTAAGTTTGTGTAAGTGCGGGTAAGTGCGTGTAGGTGCGTGTAAGTGCGTGTAAGTGGGTGGAAGTGCGTGCAAGTACGTGTAAGTACGTGTAAGTGCGTGTAAGTGGGTGGAAGTGCGTGCAAGTACGTGTAAGTACGTGTAAGTGCGTGTAAGTGGGTGGAAGTGCGTGCAAGTACGTGTAAGTACGTGTAAGTGCGTGTAAGTGGGTGGAAGTGCGTGCAAGTACGTGTAAGTACGTGTAAGTGCGTGTAAGTTTGTATAAGTGTGTGTAAGTACATGTAAGTACGTGTAATGCGTGTAAGTACGTGTAAGTGCGTGTAAGTGCGTGTAAGTGCGTAAGAGTGTGTGAATGCGTGTAAGTGCGTGTAAGTTTGTGTAAGTGCGGGTAAGTGCGTGTAGGTGCGTGTAAATGCGTGTATGTACGTGTAAGTGCGTGTAAGTGCGTGTAAGTGCGTGTAAGTGCGTGTTAGTACGTGTAAGTGCATGTAAGTGTGTGTAAGTGCGTGCAAGTACCTGTAAGTACGTGTAAGTTTGTGTAAGTGCGTGTAAGTGTGTATAAGTGCGTGTAAGTGTGTATAAGTGCGTGTAAGTGCGTTGAAGTTCGTGTAAGTGTGTAAATGTGCGTGTAAGTGCGTGTAAGCACGTGCAAGTGCGTGTAAGTGCGTGTTAGTGCGTGTAAGTGTGTGTAAATGTGTGTATGTACGTGTAAGTACGTGTAAGTATGTGTAAGTACGTGTAAGTATGTGTAAGTGCAAGTAAGTGCGTGTAAGTACGTGTAAGTGCATGTAAGCACGTGTTAGTGTGTGTAAGTGCGTGTAAGTGCGTGTAAGTGCATGTAAGCACGTGTTAGTGTGTGTAAGTGCATGTAAGTACGTGTAAGTGCATGGAAGTGCATGTAAGTGTGGTTTAAGTTCGTGTAAGTGCGTGTAAGTATGTGTGAGTACGTGTAAGTGGGTGTAAGTGCGTGTAAGTGTGTGGAAGTGCGTGTAAGTGCGTGTAAGTTCAGTTTAAGTGCGTGTAAGTTCGTGTAAGTTCTTGTAAGTGCGTATAAGTGCTTGTAAGTGCATGTAAGTGCGTGTAAGTGCGTGTAAGTGCATGTAAGTGCGTGTAAGTGCGTGTTAGTGTATGTAAGTACGTGTAAGTGCGTGTGAGTATGTGTAAGTGTGTGTTACTGTGTGTAAGTAAATGTCAGTTCGTGTAAGTGCGTGTAAGTATGTGTGAGTGCGTGTAAGTGTGTGTAAGTGCGTGTAAGTGCGTGTAAGTGCGGTTTAAGTTCGTCTAAGTGGGTGTAAGTGCATGTAAGTATGTGTAACTACGTGTAAGTGCTTGTAAGTATGTGGAAGTTCATGTATGTGCATGTAAGTTCAGTTAAAGTGTGTGTAAGTTTGTGTAAGTCCGTGTAATTGCGTGTAAGTGTATGTAGGAATGTGTAAGTGCGTGTAACTACGTGTAAGTATGTGTAAGTGCGTGTAGGTGCATGTAAGTGCGTGTAAGTACGTGCAAGTGTATGTAAGTACGTGTAAGTGTGCGTAAGTGTGTGTTAGCACATTTTCGTGCGTGTAAGTGTGTATAAGTACATGTAAGTGCATGTAAGTTCGTGTAAGTGTGTGTAAGTGCATGTAAGTGTGTGTAAGTGCGTGTAAGTGCGTGTATGTGAATTTAAGTGCGTGTAAGTGCGTGTAAGTTCGTGTTAGAGTGTGTAAGTTCGTGTAAGTACGTGTAGTTACGTACAATTGTGTTTAAGTGTATGTAAGTGCGTGTAAGTGTGTGTAAATACGTGTAAGTATGTGTAAGTACGTGTAAGGGCAAGTTAGTGTGTGTAAGTACGTGTATGTACATGTAAGCATGTGTAAGCGCGTGTAAGTGCGTGTAGGTGTGTGTAAGTGGGAGTAAGTGCTTGCAAGTACAAGTAAGTGCGTGTAAGTATGTGTAAGTGCGTGTAAGTACGTGTAAGTGTGTATAAGTGCATGTAAGTTCGTGTAAGTGCGTGTAAGTGCGTGTAAGTGCGTATAAGTGCGTGGAAGTGCGTGTAAGCACGTGTAAGTGCGTGCAAGTTCGTGTAAGTGCGTGTAAGTACGTGTAAGTGCGTGTAATGCATGTAAGTACGTGTAAGTGCATGCAAGTACGTGTAAGTGCGTGGAAGTGTGTGGAAGTATGTGTAAGTGCGTGTAAGTTCAGTTTAAGTGCTTGTAAGTTCGTGTAATTGCGTGTAAGTGCGTGTAAGTGTGTGTAAGTGCGTGTAAGTGCTTGTAAGTGTGTATAGGTGCGTGTAAGTAGGTGTAAGTGCATGCAAGTGCATGTAAGCGCGTATAAGTACGTGTAAGTTCAGTTTAAGTGCGTGTAAATGCGTGTAAGTTCAGTTTAAGTGCGTGTAAGTTCGTGTAAGTTCGTGTAAGTAGATGTAAGTAGGTGTAAGTACGTGGTTGTGCGTGTAAGTGCGTGTAAGTGCGTGTAAGTAGGTTTAAGTGTGTGTAAGTGTGTGCAATTATGTGTAAGTGTGTGTAACTACGTGTAAGTGTGTGTTAGTGCATGTAAGTGTATGTAAGTGCATGTAAGTGCGTGTAAGTGTGTGTAAGTGCGTGTAAGTGCAAGTTAGTACGAGTATGTATGTGTAAGTACATGTAAGCATGTCTAAGCGCGTGTAAGTGCATGTAAGTGTGTGTAAGTGGGTGTAAGTGCTTGCAAGTACAAGTAAGTTCATGTAAGTACGTGTAAGTGCGTGTAAGTGCATGTAAGTGTGTGTAAGTGCATGTAAGTTTGTGTAAGTGCATGTAAGTGCGTGTAAGTATGTATAAGTGCGTGTAAGTGCGTGTAAGTGTGTGTAAGTGCATGCAAGTTTGTGTAAGTGCGTGTAAGTACGTGTAATGCGTGTAATCGCGTGTAAGTGCGTGTACGTGCGTGTAAATTCGTATAAGTGCGTGTCAATGTGTGTAAGTGCGTGTAAGTTTGTGTAAGTGTGGGTAAGTGCGTGTAGGTGCGTGTAAGTGGGTGTATGCACGTGTAAGTGCGTGTATATGCGTTTAAGTGCGTGTAAATGCGTGTTAGTGCGTGTAATTGCGTGTAAGTGTGTGTAAGTGCGTGCAAGTACGTGTAAGTACGTGTAAGTTCGTGTAAGTGTGTGTAAGTACGTATAAGTGCGTTTAAGTGCGTATAAGTGCGTGTAAGTACGTGTAAGTTTGTGTAAGTGTGTATACGTGTATGTAAGTGGGTGTAAGTGCGTGTAAGTGCGTGTAAGTGCGTGAAAGTGTGTGTAAGTGTGTGTAAGTGTATGTAAGTGTGTGCAAGTGCGTGTAAGTGCGTGTAAGTACATTAAATGCGTGTTAGTGCGTGTAAGTCCGTGTAAGTACGTGTATGTGCATGTAAGTGTATGTAAGTACGTGTAAGTACGTGTAAGTATGTGTAAGTGCAAGTAAGTGCGTGTAAGTTTGTGTAAGTGCATGTAAGCACGTGTTAGTGTGTGTAAGTGTGTGTAAGTGCGTGTAAGTGCATGTAAGTACGTGTGAGTGCGTGTAGGTACGTGTAAGTGTGTGTGTAAGTGCGTGCAAATGTGTGTAAGTACGTGCAAGTGGGTGTAAGATCCGTTTAAGTGCGTGTAAGTGCGTGTATGTTCAGTTCAAGTGCGTGTAAGTTCATGTAGATTGGTGTAAGTGCGTGTAAGTGCGTTTAAGTGCGTATAAGTGCGTGTAAGTACGTGTTAGTGCATGTTAGTGCGTGTAAGTGTGCGTATGTACGTGTAAGTGCGTGTAAGTGTGTGTAAGTGTGTGTAAGTGCATGTAAGTACGTGTAAGTGCGTGTAAGTACGTGTAAGTGCGTGTAAGTGCATGTAAGTGTGTGTAAGTGTATTTAAGTGCATGTAAGTGCATGGAAGTTTGAGTATGTACGTGTAAGTACGTGGAAGTGCGTGTGAGTCCATGTAAGAGCGTGTAAGTATGTCTAAGTTCGTGTAAGCGCAAGTTAGTGCGTGTAAGTACGTGTAAGTACATGTAAGCACGTGTAAGTACATGTAAGCATGTGTAAGCACGTGTAAGTGTGCGTAGGTGTCTTTAAGTGGGTGTAAGTGCTTGGAAGTGCAAGTAAGTGCATGTAAGTATGTGTAAGTGCGTGTAAGTGCGTGCAAGTGCGTGTAAGTTTGTGTAAGTGCGTGTAAGTGCGTGTAAGTGGGTGTAAGTGCGTGTAAGTGCGTGTCAATAGGTGTAAGTATCTGTAAGTACGTGTCAGTACGTGTAAGAACGTATAAATACGTGTAAGCAAAATATGAGTTCGTGTAAGTGCGTGTAAGTGCGTGTAAGTGCGTGTCTGTACGTGTAAGTGTAGTTTAAGTTCGTGTAAGTGCATGTAAGTGCATGCAAGTACGTGTAAGTGCGTGTAAGTGCGTGTAAGTATGTGGAAGTGCGTGTAAGTGCGTGTAAGTTCAGTTTAATTGCGTGTAAGTTTGTGTAAGACCGTGTAATTGCGTGTAAGTGCATGTAGGAATGTGGAAGTGCGTGTAACTGCGTGCAAGTACGTGAAAGTGCGTGTAGGTGCGTGTAAGTGCGTGTAAGTGTGTGCAAGTGTGTGTAAGTGCGTGTAAGTGCGTGTAAGTGTGTGTTAGTGCATGTTAGTGCGTGTAAGTGTGTAAAAGTGCATATAAGTGCGTATAAGTACGTAAACGTGTATGTAAGTGCATGTAAGTGCATGAAAGTGCATGTAAGTGCGAGTAAGTGAGTATAAGTGTGTGTAAGTGCGTGTAAGTGTGTGTAAGTGTGTGTAAGTGTATGTAAGTTTGTGTAAGTACGTGTAAGTACGTGTAATTGTGTGTAAGTGTATGGAAGTGTGTGTAAGTGCGTGTAAGTGCGTGTAATCATGTGTAAGTACGTGTAAGTGAAAGTTAGTGTGTATAAGTACGTGTAAGTATATGTAAGCACGTGTAAGTGCGTGTAAGTGCGTGTAAGTTTGTGTAAGTGGGTGTGAGTGCTTGCAAGTGCAGGTAAGTGCGTGTTAGTACGTATAAGTGCATGTAAGTGCGTGTAAGTGCGATAAGTGCGTGTAAGTTCGTGCAAGTGTGTGTAAATGCGTGAAAGTGGGTGTAAGTGTGTGTAAGTGTGTGCATGTTTGTGTAAGTGCATGTAAGTACGTGTAAGTGCGTGTAAGTCCATGTAAGTGCGTGTAAGTATGTGTAAGTGTGTGTAAGTGCATGTAAGTGTGTGTCAATGTGTGTAAGTGTGTGTACGTTAGTGAAAGTGCTGGTAAGTATGTGTAGGTGTGTGTAAGTACGTGTAAGTGTGTGAAAGTGCGTGTAGGTACGTGTAAGTGTGTGTAAGTACGTGTTAGTGCGTGTAAGTGCGTGTAAGTGCGTGTAAGTACGTGGAAGTGCGTGTAAGTGAGTGTAAGTGCGTGTAAGTTTGTGTAAGTTCCTGTAAGTGCGTGTAAGTGCATGCAAGTGCGTGTAAGTATGTATAAGTGCGTGTAAGGGCGTGTAAGTTTGTGTAAGTGTGTGTAAGTGCGTGTAAGTGTGTGTAAGTGCGTGTAAGTGTGTGTATGTGCATGTTTGTCCGTGTAGGTATGTGTCAGTACGTGTAAGTGCGTGTAAGTTCGTGCAAGTACGTATAAGTGCGTGTAAGTGCATGTAAGTGCGTGTAACTGCGTTTCAGTGCGTGTAAGTGCGTGCAAGTTTGTGTAGTTGCGGGTAAGTACGTGTAAGTGCGTGTAAATGCGTGTAAGTACGTGTAAGTGTGCGTAAGTGCGGGTAAGTACGTATAAGTGCGTGTAAGTGTGTGTAAGTGCATGTAAGTACGTATAAGTGCGTGTAAGTACGTGTAAGTACGTGTAAGTACGTGTAAGTACATGTAAGCACGTGTAAGTGCGTGTAAGTGCATGTAAATGTGTGTAAGAGGGTGTAAGTTCTTGCAAGTGCAAGTAAGTGCGTGTAAGTACGTGTAAGTGCGTGTAAGTGTGTGTAAGTGCATGTTAGTGCATGTAAGTTTGTGTAAGTGCGTGTAAGTGCATGTAAGTGCATGTAAGTGCGTGTAAGTACGTGTTAGTGTGCGTAAGTATGTGTAAGTGTATGTTAGTATGTGTAAGTGCGTGTAAGTAAGTGTAAGTTTGTGTAAGTGCGTATAAGTATGTGTGAGTGCGTGTAAGTGTGTGTAAGTGCGTGTAAGTGCATGTTAGTGCGGTTTAAGTTCATGTAAGTGCATGTGAGTGCATGTAAGTACGTGTAAGTGCGTGTACGTACGTGTAAGTATGTGAAAGTACGTGTAAGTGCGTGTAAGTTCAGCTTAAGTGTGTGTAAGTTTGTGTAAGTCCGTGTAATTGCGTCTAAGTGCATGTAAGAATGTGTAAGTAAGTGTAACTGCGTGTAAGTACGTGTAAGTGCGTGTAGGTACGTGTAAATACGTGTAAGTGCGTGTAAGTACGTGTAAGTTCCAGTAAGTGTGTGTAAGTTCGTATAAGTACGCGTTAGTGCGTGTAAGTGTGTGTAAGTATGTGTAAGTACGTGTAAGTGCAAGATAGTGTGTGTAAGTACATGTAAGTACATTTAAGCACGTGTAAGTGCGTGTAAGTGTGTGTAAGTGGGTGTAATTGCTTGCAAGTGTAAGTAAGTGCGTATAAGTACGTGTAAGTGCTTGTAAGTGCGTGTAAGTGCATGTAAGTGCGTGTAAGTTCGTGTAAGTGTGAGTAAGTGCGTGAAAGTACGTGTAAGTGTGTGAAAGTACGTGTAAGCGTGTGTAAGTGCGTGCATGTTTGTGTAAGTGCGTGTAAGTGCGTGTAAGTGCGTGTAAGTGCATGTAAGTGCGTGTAAGTGCGTATAAGTGTGTGTTTGTGCGTGTAAGTGCGTGAAAGTGTGTGTCAATGCGTGTAAGTGTGTGTAAGTGCGTGTAAGTACGTGTAAGTGCATATAAGTGCGTGTTAGTACGTATAAGTGCATGTAAGTGGGTGTAAGTGCTTGCAAGTGTAAGTAAGTGCGTATAAGTGTGTGTAAGTTCATGTAAGTTCGTGTGAGTACGTGTAAGTGCATATAAGTGCGTGTTAGTACGTATAAGTGCATGTAAGTGGGTGTAAGTGCTTGCAAGTGTAAGTAAGTGCGTATAAGTGTGTGTAAGTTCATGTAAGTTCGTGTGAGTACGTGTAAGTGCATATAAGTGCGTGTTAGTACGTATAAGTGCATGTAAGTGGGTGTAAGTGCTTGCAAGTGTAAGTAAGTGCGTATAAGTGTGTGTAAGTTCATGTAAGTTCGTGTGAGTACGTGTAAGTGCGTGTATGTTTGTGTAAGTGCGTGTAAGTGCGTGTAAGTGCGTGTAAGTGCATGTAAGTGCGTGTAAGTGCGTATAAGTGTGTGTTTGTGCGTGTAAGTGCGTGAAAGTGTGTGTCAATGCGTGTAAGTGTGTGTATGTTCGTTTAAGTGCGGGTAAGTGCGTGTAGGTATGTGTAAGTGCGTGTAAGTGCGTGTAAGTGCGTATAAGTACGTGTAAGTGCATATAAGTGCGTGTTAGTGTGTGTAAGTGCGTGTAAGTGCGTGTAAGTAGGTGTAAGTGCGTGTAAGTGCGTGTAGGTTTGTGTAAGTTCGTGTAAGTGCGTGTAAGTGCATGCAAGTGGGTGTAAGTACATATAAGTGTGTGTAAGTGCGTGTAAGTTCGTGTAAGTGTGTGTAAGTGCGTGTTAGTCTGTGTAGGTGCGTGTATGTACGTATAAGTGCATGTAAGTTCATGCAAGTGCGTATAATTTCGTGTAAGTGCATGTAAGTTTGTGTGATTTTGTGTCAGTGCATGTAAGTGCCTGTAAGTTTGTGTAAGTGCGAGTAAGTGCGTGTGAGTGCGTGTAAGTGTGTGTAAGTACGTGTAAGTGCATGTAAGTGCGTGTAAGTGCGTATAAGTGCGTGTAAGTATGTGTAAGTGCATGTAAGTACGTGTAAGTGCGTGTAAGTGTGTGTAAGTATGTGTAAGTACGTGTAAGTACATGTAAGCACGTGTAAGTGCATGTAAGTGCGTGTAAGTGTGTGTAAGTGGGTGTAAGTGCTTGCAAGTACAAGTAAGTGCGTGTAAGTACGTGTAAGTACGTGTAAGTGTGTGTAAGGGTATGTAAGTGCGTGTAATTTTGTGTAAGTATGTGTAAGTGCGAGTAAGTGCGTGTAAGTGCGTGTAAGTGCGTGTAAGTGTGTGTTAGTGTGTGTAAGTACGTGTAAGTCCGTGTTAGTACGAGTAAGTGCATGTAAGTGCGTGTAAGTAAATGTAAGTTTGTGTAAGTGCGTGTAAGTACGTGTGAGTGCATGTAAGTGTGTGTAAGTGTGTGTAAGTGCGTGTAAGTGCGGTTTAAGTTTGTGTAAGTGCGTGTAAGTGCATGTAAGTACGTGCAAGTTTGTGTAAGTGCGTGGAAGTGCGTGGAAGTACGTGTAAGTGCGTGTAAGTTCAGTTTAAGTGCGTGTAAGTTTGTGTAAGTTCGTATAATTGCGTATAAGTGCGTCTAAGTACGTGTAAGTGCATGTAAGTGCATGTAAGTGCGTGTATGTGAGTTTAAGTGCGTGTAAGTGCGTGCAAGTGCATGTAAGTGCGTGTAAGTGTGTGTAAGTTCAGTTTAAGTGCGTGTAAGTGTGCGTGAGTTCAGTTTAAGTGCGTGTACGTTCGTGTAAGTTCGTGTAAGTGCGTGTTTTTGCGTGCAAGGTCGTGTAAGTTTGTGTATGTGTGCATAATGCATCTTAGTTTGTGTTAGTGCGTGTAAGTGCGTCCAAGTGCGAACAAGTGCGTGTCAATGCGTGTAAGTGTGTGTAAGTTTGTGTAAGTGCGGGTAAGTGCGTGTAGGTCTGTGTAAGTACGTGTATGAGCATGTAAGTGCGTGTAAGTGTGTGTAAGTGGGTGTAAGCGTGTATAAGTGCGTGTAAGTGCGTGTAAGTACGTGCACTAACACGCACGTGTAACAACTCTGGCAGAACTCTGCCAAAACTCTGGCACAACTCCGGAACAACTCCGGCACAACTCTGGCACAACTCTGGCACAACTCTGGTACAACTCTGGGACAAATCTGGCACAACTCTGGCACAACTCTGGAACAACTCTGGCACAACTATGGAACAAATCTGGCACAACTCTGGCACAACTTGAGCACAAATATGGCACAACTCTGGAGCAACTCTGGCACAACTCTAGATCAACTTTGGCACAATCCTGGCACATCTCCAGCACAACTATGGCACACCTCTTGCACAACTCTTGCACAACTTTGGCACAACTATGGCACAACTCTGGCACAGCTCTGGCACAACTCTAGCACAACTCTGGCACAACTCTGGCACAACTCTGGCACAACTCTGGCACAACTCTGGCACAACT